>MU834822.1:0-43921 GCA_029204225.1 Diphasiastrum complanatum
GTTGGGCAGAGGTGAAGTTGTAGATGGAGGATAAAGGTTAGTATACAGCACGGTGGCGGATAGAATACTGGAACGGTGGAGCCCGCGCACATCTCACCTCGAGAAGCGCACAGGAAAAGTTACACAGCAAGGGTCTTGTTGCAATACGGTCACGGGTGTTAGGCTTGATGGAGATGGTTAGTTCGTGCAGAAGGAAAGCACGTCAATGCTAACGTGTCCGCCCATCTCAAGATATCCGTTTTAGAATTGTAGTGACCTCCCTTGGCTTGCCTTGGGCGATCGATCATATGGTCTGTGGTGGACGATCCGAGCCTTGGGTGCAATAGGTTTCACCGCCCATGTGGTTGGATCAACCTTCACAGCCTGCTCTCTATTCTCAAAGGCGAGTTTTCCAGTACCCCAGTTGTGAACTACTTGTGCAGTTCTCAACCACGGTCTTCCTAGTAATACGTGGTAGGCAAAGGAAGACTCGGGTGTGTCCATCACCATAAAAAGTGATCACAAACTGCATTCTCGCTATTTTCACAAGGATGTCGTCAACTACACCCTTTGGTTTTACATAGGATTGATATGCTGATGGCAAATCTTGTTGGCTTCAATCCTTGCAACCCCCATTTCTGGTACAAAGTAGTGGAGATCAAATTTACGCCTGATCCTCCATCTACGATTGCTGCCTCGCCCTCGAATCTCTTGTGCTTGATTGGCAGGGTGATGTTGTGTTCTTCACTTTCCCATGTTGTCCCAATGTGGAGGACGTTGTTCATTTCTTCATAGCCCACACAGTATATGGGCTCTAGTATCACTGGTTCCACTTCCATTCGACCAGGAGGCTCTTGGCTTGTGGTGCAATCCACAGTAATTCTCTGAGGGACAACTGACACGACTTGCTAGCAAGCTTGTGAGCACTTTAGTGTGCAGATCCTCGGGCTCTCCCATATAGAAAGGTGTCTCATGATGATGCACCCGATCGTTCTGATCAGTTCGTATTGGTGAGCCCACTTGTGGTACTGGTTCTTCCGCAATAGGAGATTCTGCAGGTTATGTCTCTCGCTTGAGTTTTTTCCTCCTCTTGCGCTTTCTGCACCTAGTTGTCATATCTTCTGATATTGCCTTCCTTCTTCTCTCACATTCGGATATGGTCTTGCAGCTGAGGGTTGATTTTCTGATACTAATGGGGGTGGTGAGGGTGCCACTTCCTTCCGCTTTTGTGCTCATGTGACTGCTAGCACTAGGACTTGGAAGTGTTGTTTTTTGGGTGGGATTCCTCCTGGAACTGTTGTAGGTTGTACTGTGATTAGGTTTAGTGGTGCACTCGTTCCAAGTCTTAATGGACAATTTTTGTAGCAGTGTCCATAACCGCATTCTTGACAAAAGGATGTGTATTGCCCCTTGTATGGACATTCCGCAATTCTATGGCCTTCGCCACATCCGTAGCAGCCGTAATTTCTACCACCTTGACGCTGAGGTTGGGCTGCATAGGTAGCATAGTATTCGTTAATGGCTGGATCCGTAAATGGTTCGTCCGACCCGTACCATTGTTGCTGCTCAGGTTGACGTGGTGCTGATACTTCATGCTCTGCTGTTGTTGTTGGGGGTATTCCCAACACAAAAAAATAAATAAATTTAGTTAATAAAAGTGTTGCGAAGGCATGGCTTCCTGCGCGTATAAGCCCATGGCCCAATGAGCACGTACATTATGATCTGAGTTCTAATAATTGGCAATAATGCAATCTAGTTCTATCATTCATTTTTTGTACTTGTGAATGATAGTAAGTTGTGTTCATGATAGAATTGAAACTATCAAAGTCAAATAGTTATCCGACTATATGTAGTTTTTTTTCCAACACTTCTATCTTCCATAAATTGGATCAACAGGTTTATCTAACAACTTCACTATTTTCGCAAGTTTCTTTCGTACTAATTGCTTGGATAATTTGTTTGTTGATTGGTTGTCATTTTGAATCAGGCTAAACAAGATTGGAATCATAAAATTAAATTGAGTTGGGCGAACAGTTTATAGTGTTCAATGATTGTGTGAGTGCTCCTGTGAGTATTTCAAGACAAAATTTACAAAATTTGAAGCTGAGATAGAAAAGATACGAGCAATAGAATTGAAATGTGGGAACATCATGTGATATCCTCTTACATGTTATATGCTCGATAGAGTGCTATATGAGGTATGCATTATTGAGTGTTGTATTTATGTGTTCTTGAGCAAATGGTTTTGGCCAAGATATATATTGAATGCATTGTGTAGCTGTATGCATGATGAATGTGGAGAATGAAATTGCACAAGAGATGGATGATGTTAGAGCCAAGTTCAATGCTGGCACAAACAAAGCACACAAGACCATAAAAGAAGCTGAATCTATTGTTCACTACAGATGGAGAAGCCAAATGGGAAAAATGTTAGGCGTATTCAATCCTGCTTTGAGCATTTAATGCATTGAGTTAGTGACCAACATGGGGAACACATTTGGTCTAGAAAAGCTGCATCCACTTGCATTGTTCTTCAATTTCAAATGAGACAAAATGCAAGTGGTTTAAATGGTGTGTTGCTCTTATGAGCCTTCAATTGGTGTTCCCAAAAATGAAGAAGATTTTAGATTGTGGGTTGCCAAAAAAACTTGGCTGGAGTACTTGTTTGAAATAGCAAGCAAAGTGCTAGCAAAGTGTATGGCTTTGCATAAGTGTTTCACAAATGTGTGCATATTGTAGCGATTTTCCTATTGCATATCTTGTTTCGCATATTGCATCTGATATTAGATAACAGTTTAATGATTTGGTGTTCATGAGAGAAATTGACTTTCATTTGCATGATCAATGCCAACTTGATAATGTTGAATCCTTCAATGACTATTTTATGGATTCCAAGTTGTTATACAAGAAATTAATGTTTTCTTCAATTGAGCCAAACATGGAACTAGCGAAAAGTGCTAAGGAGCAACCCGATACAAAGGGTGGAGTAAAACAAGTGGTTTGGAGGTAATAGGATAAGTGTGCTTATGATTGTAACCATAAATTCTCAAATTAAAAACATAGATCATCGTAAATACAAATGTGATAATAGTATCAATAGTACATCTAAGTGCTTTTCATGCTTTTTTAACTATTGTATCTTTGTAAGTCTTTTCTCATCTTTGATTTGCTTGTAAATCTTTGAAGTGTGGTAATGAATATGCATGAAGGTATATCTCATATCTGGTGAAAACAAACAAACTTGAGAAGATGCCCTCATGCTTCACGCTCTGGACTCAAACTTTAAATAAAAAAAGTTGTATGTACAGTGATGCATATCACTTCAATGAGCGTATAAGTTTAAGTGGGTGGAAAATTGAAATAGTCCTTCGTGGATTGACTTTCTAGTGGGTTTTGCCCAGAGGATGAGAAAGAGACTCGGCTATAATATGCACGCCAAGGGTGCACTTTATGTTGCAATGCATGACATTGATGGGCCTCATTTGGAGACATATATGGCGGTTGCACTTGAGACTTCACTTGAGACCAGTAGACTAAGGATAGAGTGCTATGACAACGTCTTACAAAGGTAAGTCGTAAATGAAAGGGATAGGCAAGTGCACCTACGATTAACACAACCCCTATGATGGCACCTAGTGCAAAGGAACCACACGAGTCTTTTGAATTCAACAAGCCATCGTTCAACTCATTTAAGTCCAACATCAAGGTCTAATAAATGTTATTTGGACATTTGCATGCTGTCATTGATCTGTATTCTCAAAAAAAATAATCAAAAGCTCTTCTTATCTTATCTATATTATCATGATGTAGGGATAAGATGAATATTACCTTATTTAATCTATTACTACTTTTATAGTAAAGCTACAATGTCACTTTCATAGAAAGTCATATATTATACATTCTATCAAATACACCCTGATTTGATGAGAAAATAGAGTCAAATCTTATTCTAGTGTTATACTTTCTAGTTTTAATGTAAATCTAGCTTAATTTTTAAAAATAGAAATAGTAAATCTAAAATTTTTGAGCATTTTAAAATTCTTTTGAGTCAAATCAAGGTCATAGAATTACTATAAAATTTGACATTTCACCATATGCAGTCATTGAAGTATTTATTGGGAATGTCACTACCTATGTAGTAGATGAGACTTGACATTAAGCTAGTAAATGGAGTTCAATCTTTACGAATCTATTTTTGCAAAACTTTTAGTCATGGCAATTTTAATTCTATTGTCAAAACATAAGCCCACTTCAACTTGCCAAGCCTAAAGAGTACATGTGATGACTGAGAATACTGTTGAGAACTAGGACTCCTTATACTATAGTGTGGGCATCCATCAAAGTTTCTATGGATTGTTGTAGTATATTTCTAGGGTAGATTTTGAGTCTTGTGATCATTTCATACTTGAAAGGTGCATTTTGAGGAGTGAGGTGGGATATGGTGGCATGAGACATGAGCGTAGTTAATAATTGATCCAGAAGTTGGTAAGTCCCATTGAGTTAGTATGAGTATGGGTTTACTAAGTGATTTTCCTCCAGATCTAATGGCCAACGGCCCACGATAAACTAATCTCTCATCAATGATTGCTAGGAGCCCGGATCCAAAGGCTGTAGTTGTTCTGGCATGTTGAATCAATCTCCTCTAGTTGCAACTACCTTCACTATTTCTTCATCTTGAGTGAGCACGTGAAACAAAACGCATCCTCCTTTCCCTCTCTCTCTTCCAGATAAGTTGTATGATGGAAAAAATGGCAATGTACTAGGCAAATTGCTCCACAGTTGGCTGGCACATCTCACAACCCTAGTCAAGCTACTAAAAAAATTTGTGGCTTTAAAAATGGCCTATTATGGCTTTAGAACCAGTTTTGCAGCTACAAAAAATCCCAACTTACAGTCTTCAAGATTTCTTGAGCTATTTATCACCTTTCTCAGTGATTCCAATTGTTGGTATAGACTCCACTGAGGTCACCCTGCTACTATCTTGGTGTTGGGCATATCATTTGGTTCAATAACAAGTGCATGTGAAAGTACTGTACTTTAGGACCATAAATGGATCTACAAAAGATCCACAAGAGTGATTGGATGCTTGCTTAACAATCTATCAAAAAACTAGACACAAAAAAGTTGATCTAGATTGGCAATTTGACAAACAACAAGCATTAACAATCAAAAGCATTGATAAACATTGAAATCCGAGCCCACACGTGTGTACTACAGGCTGTAGTACGGCCTTCAACCTGAGAAACAAGTAGAAATTGATTTGGTTTCATTTGGATCACAAAAACTCAATGTACATAGTGAACTAGCTTGAGATTGCCAATGAGCTCCAAAAATTTTCTATCTTCTCACTATGGAGAGCGGGAATACATAGCAAATTCGACTTCCTTCTTGAAGTTAGATCCTAGAGTTATGCTTGGTAGGTAGCTAGTTGGTCAAATTTTCACCTTAAACTTAGGTGTAGGTCCTATAAAGTAGGGATGACCACCAAATAGACATGACCAACTCTCTTGACTTGACCTAACCTATATTAGGAGTGGGTTGCCACGTGGCATCTTGGCATTACATGTGTGGAACCCAATTATACACAATATTTACAAAGTTCTACATGGTTTTTGATCAAGCTAGATTTGCCAATTTTTGGCAATTCTTCACAGTGCAAATAGTCCATTTCCTTCGGGAAGGCTATGCTTGCTTAGAAAAACTAAAATTTATGAGAATTTAACAGTTATTGTGCTTGGACCCTCCTCGATTTTCCTAACTATATGATTTAGATTTCCTCATAATTGGTTACTTGAATGATTCTTCAAATTATTCTTGAATTTGTTTCATGATTGTTGTAAAACTACACCTGACCAAGGCTTTGATATGATGTAGATGATCTAACTTGCAGTTTGTTACTGGAAATCTCATTATCAACCATCATAATCACATAGATGGAAAGAAATAGTGCACCACCACCCAAGCAACTCTTAGAAACTGTATAGACAACCTTTTTTGGGGGGTACCACTGCATGGTAAAACAGTTTCCATTATGGGACACGTGTCTCGACTTAGTATCTATACATGCCATAAAATAAGACACACACATTGTCACACAAGCAAAAATTTGAAAAACTACTAAACTGGAGACTAAGAAATAAAATGAACTTACCAAAAAAAACATTTTTTTTTTGGGGGGGGGGACCCTTCCCAAGAATATTTCATTCTATGTGTATGAAATCTTTCAAGTTGTGCAAGATTACAACCACCCACGTCTCACCATGAAATGGATGGTAGCCAAAATTGTTGTCACCTGTCAACACCATGCGAATGGGACTGGGTTGCTTCCCACAATCGCATGTGGCTATATGCAGGAGTACGGCTCCTTTGAACATTGTAGCCAAGAATGGACCACCAAAAAACACACCAATAGTGAGAAGGCTTGCATAGACCACAAGCCAGGAAACACAAGACAAATACAATGAAGGACAAGGTTTGAGATAATCTTATGGCCAATAAGAGAGTGTAAGAGAAAGAGCCACTCCATAGATAGTTGGTGGGGCAACAAGTAATCACATAGAGGGCGTAAGAGAAAGGGCCACTCCATAGATAGTTGGTGGGGCAACTTGTAGTCACATAGAGGGATAAGCCTCCATTTTTCTTGCCAACTAGTAAAAGACCACCCCAAAAAGGATATTATTTTATTGAATTTTATAGTTCAAATAGATGTGTAAGCCTCTATCTTTCTTGCTAGCTTAAAGTATAGGAGCTCCCCAAGTGGATATATCGGGTTAGATATGGCCCATACAAAAAGAACCTAAAGCTGCTTAGCCACTTCAGAATTTGAGAGCAACCAAAATCAACAAAGCAAAAATGTGGCATACTAAGAATGAAGAATAGTACATACATAGATTTGGGGAAACTCTTGCATGCTCCGGGAGATACATACATGTGAAAGCTAAAAATGGCTTTTTTTTAATGTGAAATAACAATATAACAACTTGCAAAATCATAAATTAAACATTACTTTTCTAACACTCTCCCTTAAAAATTCAATTATCTTGCAAACAGAAAGTTCGTTTAAGTCTAGATTTTTCAAACCCTTTTTTATACAACAGTTTGGTATAAATATCAACCAGTTGTCCTTTTGATATGAAATCTATCACTCCAATGTCTTTGTTCAAGATCTTCTCACGAGTGAAGTGATACTTTACTTCAATCCCCCCCTCCCAGAAAACAACAAAACACATCATATATTTGCAAGCCCATGTTGATGGGCAATCAAACAAAATTTTGCCTATTACTACAAAATGCAACAATGAGACATGACAAGGTTGACAGTTTGTCCCAAAATCTGTGCCAACAACGGACAAGGAGGAGAGTATTCAATACAGTCTTGTTTTTGCAAAGCAGGACCAGAAAAGAAATCTGACAATAGGTAGAATGAAAGCTAAGACAGTGAATATGATCTTTCAAAAAAAAATTGTTGTTATAGAGCACATGGAAATCACATTCTTAATTTGAAAGACCAAGCATCAAATATCTTTACTTAGTTGTGGCAAGTTGCACATCACCACCCAATTGTGGTCTTTGTGGTTAGCATCTCACGCAAGAACATAATATCTAGATGGATGGGCAACACAAGATAAGTATTTCCTTGATTTTTGGCCAAAGGAAAATGATGCCATTTACCATGATGGGCAAATCGTGGAAGTTGCTTTTCTCCTAACTTAATTGGATCTTTTTATTTGTCTTCTAACTTTGGATGTGTTACACCAAATATGATTTATCATGAAGTTGAGATTAAGAAGAGCACGAAGCTTCTAATAAAAATCATTTCAATCATAATCTTTCATTGATGTGCATAAATGTCGTGTAGTCCTTAGATATGTCCTTTGCCTTTCACCACTCATTGAATTGAACTTGTAGACTTCTCTTCATCGCAATGGTAGAGGGTGTGGACCATTTTGCATGGGATGGGATACATGAATATGTCCTTTGATTATGGTGGATATTGTTGGGGTGGTCCTATAGAAGTGACATGGCCCTCCTTCATCCAAACTTGGTGGGTGTTTGACAATCATCAAAAACTTGGATGAAGGTGTATCACCCTCCCCTGGAGCCCAAGTGCTATGATAAGTGCATGGGGTAGTGAATAATACAAATTTTTTTGTGTGAATTTAATCATGCAAAGATCTACATTCCTTATAAATTTACAAATTGTAAACTTATGCAATTGACTATTCCTTTGCAACTTTTAACTATTAAATCGTTAAAAAATGTAAACTAGATAGTGACTTTTGAAATTGACATGCAAAAACATGATGAAAAATGAAAGCGCATCAATTTTCCAAAAGAAGAATATGGCACGCAAGCAGTTTGTACAAAAGTCATTACATCCAATAAGAAGCTAGCAAATGTGGGCAATAGACAAAATTTACAGTAAAATGCATTGCTACCCTCACACTCAGAAAAGGATTATATAGTGATCTTGCCATCGGGTTCAACGTAACGACCTCACCATGATTCTGATGTCAATTATCTGGTGGAAACATTGTTACTATACAGGGTGATTTCAAAGAGTGCAAGCATCTTTGCCATGCACATTGAAAAATCTGAAATAAAATGTTTGTTTGTTTCAAACTCACCTGAAAGAAATGCATTTTCTCTAAGAAAATTATCACAATATGTTGTAGTGGCAAGGCTAACATGGTGATTTGAGACGTCACTGGGTGGCTTTGACTTGCATGTTGAACAGAAAGAAAAAGGACTTCTAAAAAAAGCATTTTTTTGTAACTCAAATTCACCTAAAAATTGACAATATTTAAAATCATCAGAATAACTTACACCATTGAGGCAAAGCTAAAAAATCCCTTGAGAATTAGATATTAGAGATTAAGAAAGCCCTTGTCTCATTCATGAGCAACAAAATCTAGATCTTTCATTCCATCCCACGTGTCATGTGCATACTGAAGGCAGCCATGGCCACCGCGAGCTTGGCTTAGTCATGTACCCGGTCAATTGTCAAAGGTCAGTACCTGTTGACTGAGGCAGCCCCTGAGCTCGAGTTAGTCCATGTCCATAAATAAATAAAATTCATAATACAGACACAAAAAGACGCAGTGAAAGTGCACACTTGGCCAGCAGACGAGGGCGTGGCCACGTAGGCTTGTCATTTGGAGTTTAATTTTCACTAAAGCTGATCGACGGCCAGCGGTGCTCCTTGTTAGAACATAGTTGGCGCTATGGACATAAAGAGAGGGAGAGGAGATGGGCGGATGGCACGAGCAATGGGGAGAGAGAGAGAGAGAGAGGAAAAGACGAAGCTAAGAGGGCTGTAATAGCATTATAATTGGTGTTCTTGTTGTATCCTGGCATTCCTGTTTTATGCTGCCCTTGTTCTTTTTGCTTACCTCCTCTCCTTTTTGCAGTTCCACCTCCATTATAATAGTGTTGTTCATCTATAAGGAGCTGTTGTGCTCTTTTTGCCATACAATGGACTACATTTTCTTCATTTCTTGATGATCTGTGTGGAGTTTCTGGTTGGAGCATCCACACAAGAAAAACTGTTAAGAACACCCAAGAGAACTTGGTTGGATCGTCAGATGATGCTGAAGCACGTCAATCTGTAGAAATTAGTTTCACGCAGATGGAGTTTGTGAGAAGATAACAAAGGCTAAGGCTTTGTTGGCCATAACGAACTCTTCAATAGGGAAGATTGAAGACAGGAAATATGCTAGAAACATGTTTTAGTGAGCATGCCGTGCAAGTTGCGGACGTATCCGTGAGCAGCAGCACGACTCAGAATCTAGTGACTTGTGTTTACCGAATAAAGCTGGGAGATGTCAGTAGATTTCTCACCATCACTTGGTGCAAGAACAAGATGGACCAAGGTTTCATTGTGGAAATGGATCATGCCTTGCCACAACATGCATGCGTGGTTGCCATGAATCGATGGCTGGTTCGCGATCGCAAGATGCAAGGCTGCAAGGCCTTTGATCATGAAGGCCACAGGATCCAAGTATTCTGGGACCTTTGCTCTGCAAAGTATGTCTGTGGACCAGAACCGCAGGAGCATTTCTATATTCTTGTTGTTTGTAAAGCAAAGGTGTTGCTGTTTCTCGGAGACATGGTGAAAGAGGCTTGCATGAGGATCAAAGCAAAATGTTTGGAAATGGAGGCTAAGTTACTCTCAAGACAAGAGCACATCTTTGGCAGAAAGCAATTCGCCACCAAGGCGCAACTTTCCTTGACAGGAACCACCCATTCCATTATGATCGAGTGCCACACTCAAGTAAGAGAGGGCGAGCACCCTCACCTTAGCATTAGGGTGGATCGGAAAACCCTGTTGAGGGTTGATCAGCTGGACTGGAAGTTCAGGGGAAATCAGACGATTTGGGTGGATGGAGTCCCTTTGGAAGTGTTTTGGGACGTGCACAACTGGCTCTTCAATCCCTCGGTTGGCTACGCCATCTTCATGTTTCAAACAAATCCTTTCATGGAGAAACCGTGGCTAAAGGATGTGTCTTCCTGCAATCGCATCTCTGAGTGGGCTGACAACTCTGCGTTCAAGGAAATGGAGGAGCCCCTCTCTACTGGTGGCTTCTCGTTGTTTTTATATGCATGGAAGAGCGAGTAGCATCTGTTATATTGTGAGATAATAGCCCCTCCACTCTTATCTTCATTCTCTGCATCTCATGGAGATTGATTGAACCATGAATTTTTTGCCATGTTGCCGAAGATCACCGATTCACCAGCGAAACAAGGCGATTTCTGTAATGAATTTTGGTGATCTGCAACAAGGATTCTAGTGTTTTGATATGTATGGTACATATGCATCACTCCTCTCACGTTCATGTTATTTTTGGTTTCTTGTTTGAAGTTTCTCTTTGCTTTTGTCATGTGCCCAAAGATTTGCGGGTGTTCCTTTCAATCTTATAATGTGTGAGCTATCATCTTACATGAACAATGGTTTGGAAACCCCCATTTCTTGGTTTAGTAATAATAGGACCTAAGTTTGTCTTACAAATTTGATTGTTTGTAACTTTCACCATTGAAAAAGTAGAGCCCACATGGATGGAATCTTGATCTTCCTCAAAGATGGAATTTAAAAATATGGAGTCCTCTCGGATAGAAATGGACAACTATGTCGAGCATGATTTTCTGGACACATCAAAATGGATAATTTTACACTCATTACCTAGTTCATAATATAAAGGCAAGTTTTGCCCATGTGGAGGTATTTGATTGGAAAAGAGGAAGGATGCTTTATGCGATAGTATGTTGTGCTCTCAAATATTGTTTCGTTCAAGCTTACTATGTTACGTTGTGGCTGTGGGAGGGAAGCAATGCTACCAAAAACAACAATTCCTCAACCTCCCTCACCACTCCCATGGCTCGATCAATAAAGGCATTGCTATTTTTTGATAGCGGCCTCCCTCCCAATCGCTACCTAGTTCATTTCAATTCTCAACAAATGATCAAAAGTGTACGAAACAAACTAAAATCCGTAAAAGTAGAGGAAAACATTGATCGTAAGCTATTGCTTTTAACTGTTGAAGGGTTGCATTGTAACACTGACTACTTTAAAAACCTTCAATTTACACTATCATAAAATGATGGCTAGTGTTGGCAGTGGTGGTGGCGATGGAGATGGGGCGGTGGGCAGCATGTGCTCTTCTCCAATGGCGATGGTGGACTGATGCAAGATTTGGAGATGGCTACTGAGTCAGCTGCAATCCCTCGCTCTCCCTCTTCCTCTGACTTCTCGCAGTCTCCTTCTTCGCCACTTCGCCAGACATTTAGACATTCTGCGAGTAAATGGAAAGGAGTTTTGCGAGCTTTTTTGCACCAAATGTATTACTCATGGCTACCTAAAGACAGATTGGTTTCTAATATCTATAATGCCAGAAATATTTTAATTACGCTATTGGACACATTGAGGTATATGTCTTCGAATTATGGTAACAAGACATTGACGTACATGTCTCTGAACTTCTGCAATAAATATTGTGATATTTATTGTGATGAACAAGTCCCATTGAACTTCCACCTACAAAGACCTTAGAACATTGAACTTCACCTACATAGACTATAAAACATTGAACTTCATGCAAACTTGAGATTGGCTTCAACTTGAGAACATCTAACTCACCCAAAGTTACACAACAAAACAAACCACATTCAAATTAGTGAACACATTCATGACCACACCTCATAGTTTGTATTCAACTCAAGGTCTTGAACTCGTCTCACAGTTTGTACCTAGATTAGGAACATAATATAAATTGCAAGTAGCATAATTGGAAAGTCCTTTATCACTTCCATCATTGGAAAGTCCTTTTCTACTTCCACCTACACAGATCTTAAAAAATTGAAGTCCATGTTAACATTTGTCTAAAAATGACAACATTCAAAACTTGTATTTAGCTAACGAGCACAAATCTTACCCAGACCAACACAACAAATTGAATATTCAAATTCATTTCTCACAATTTTATCTAGCTTAAAAACGTAAACAGTACTCGTAGTTTGTATATGGACTAAGAATACAACGGTCAATTGCAATTAACATCATCCAAACTACTGAGATACTGAAGTTTATAATAAAAACATGGAAGTCAAAGTTGCTTTCGAATAAGCAAACCACGATATCCAAACAGCAAGAATTCGTCTCGATTTATCTAAGATGTATCTTCCTGACATTCATCACCCACAAAAATGCAAGAATGATGTGGGTGTCTACTTGAGTGCTTCTCTGCATGACATTGCCTCTCCAATGTTGTAGCCATTCCCTCTGCATAAGAAGGCAAATGGCTAAGGCTAAGGAAGCAAAATGACATGCCATGCAAAAAAGCACATGTAATTAAACATTGTTTATTTTTCAACTAACCATCTCTGGAAGTCATCAAAATTCCATTGCTCCACCTCCTCGGCGTCATCATCAGAGTCCACTTCAATAGCTTGGGTAGTGCAAGTGGACATCACTGCAAATGTTAAATTGTCAAACAATGGAACAATGTATTTCTAAAATTTGGAGCATGGGTTAAACAAACGCTTTTGCCAAATATACTCACTATATCTGTTTGTCGCATGAGCCAAAATAACCTGATCATAGTACATTTTGTAGTACAATCTCTATCGGTGGCCGCATCCAAGGAATAGATCCACAACCACTCTAGAAGCTCTACAACATAGCTCCACCAAAATCTGAATGAGATGTGGACTCTTCTCCATCCAGCCTCGTAGTGGTTGCGATGTCACCAGATCAAGCAAATGTTCCACTGTGGGGAAGTGGTGTACCCAATGATCTGTTGTGCTTGAAAACGACAACACATCCATTGTATTAGAATCTCCCATTGGAATTGTGGGAGACGCATCGACACGACATAGAATATATACAACCAACATATACACCTGCCAATACAATGCACAAAAAGTAAGTTACTTGAAACACACTCTAAGTTGATTCAATGTAAAACAATACCAAATTCTATATTGTTGCGTACTTGAATTTGCATAGTTGTGGTGCCAAACTTATCAATTCCATGCAAGATAGCATGTCTTAGCACTCTCAATCCACATTTTCTAACAAATCTTATCAGTTGTGAAATGTGGTCAACTCCAACAGTGCAACAAACCACTCTATGTCATCTAGAATAGCTGAACTGGAGAGATGCCTTGAACAGTGTGTCCTCAACTGTATTCCATAACAAAACACTGCCAAAAAATCCCGATGGCACTATATTTGTAGGAAAATCCAGCAAAACCATGTCAGCGCTAGCACCGACACTCTTACCTCTTCTGATTCGTGTACCCTTGCAAACTTCTTGCAGGTGCACAAGCAAGCTTTTCATCTCAATAGCAATAGTTTTTTTGGCTGCACGTCTAGAAACATTCATAATGTCCTCGCAAATGGTGAATATCTGACACAACACCAAAAAACACAATGAGGGCATATATAGCACATAACCAATCAACAACTAAATTATAGTACTTATGTGTCTTGTACATGACAAAATCACAAAACAAAGCAATTCAACCTTGCTCCTAGACTTCAACATAGCGAGTGATGGACGGATGTATTCAGTGTTTTGTGTACCTTGTCTAGACTTGCTTCAAATTTAGCTCTTGCATCAACAAGCTCCCTATTTATGTCACTCTATAAAAACTACATGAATTTGAGAAATTGAAATTAGTATGCCATGCACATGAAAGTGGAATAGTTGCATACAACAAAAATTCAAATCAATGACAAAGCACAAAGAACAATGCTTAAGTGTCCCACCTCAAAAAGCACACAAGCGAGCAAGTATCTGGTAAGTGGATACCACATATTATTTCCATGCTTTATTTTGATGGTTCTTATTCTTTCCACTTCAGCCAACTCACTCTTTGTAAATTCACATAGGACAGAACTTCAACTTCAAGTGGTCTTAATTTGAATTTGGATAATGTGGAAAGGAATCTAATTGGATAAGGGACTACGAAAGCGACTGCCTACCAATAGCAGAGAGAGGGATCAATTCAACAAGAATCAGATCAACGACCACCTCCCCACCCATAAGTTGAACTTGTTTTTGTCATAATTCATATTACAATCACTGATTTGTCAATTCATGCAGAGTGGTCGAAGCAGTCCTGACAATGTCTGTGCATCCCTCCAGAACTGGTCTCCCCTCACCGTGGAAGAAAAGTGCTCCCCATCCTCAGTGTGCGGAAATGTACTGGCACCCCAAAGATCACTGGCAACCATCTGTAGAAGCTGGGCCCTGCACCTGATCAAACGGTCGATGACCACCAAGTCGAATGCAAAGCGCGTGGGGGCTGGCTTACGGAGGTCCAGATGGCTGAACACCCGGAACATGGCAGCAATCTAGATGTCCAGGCCTCGTGCTGATATTGGCAATATGAAATGTCGTCATTATAATTGTCCGCTGTTTTGTGTGAAACAATGCTCAGCCAAAATATATTATTGTATACCAAAAAGTACCACATATACTAGGATGGCAATTCATCCGAAAGAGCATTGTTCATATAAGTACTTCCATGGTTCATTATTTCTTGGACAGATGCATGACAGTTTTGATAGATGCCATATATTCAAGATGTCAACTACTAGGCCTGCTTCTGAAGTGGATCTCGTGAAGAGGATGCAAACAGAAAATGACCTTGCAAATGCTTGATGTTGTTTTGATCATGTTTATCAGGCTAAGGATTGGGTAACAATGGCCGCCCATGTTTACGACACACGGTATAAACTTCTCACCACCTACAATCCAGAAAAGTAATTGTAAAATTTTTTTTATCTTTGATATATTTAAATTCTTGAAAGAATCAATCAATGCAAACAATAGCAATAATTATTCGGCATACATTTCCATCAAACATGACTCGTATTTCAAGATCCGCTATCCTCGATACAGAGAGCAGGTCTCTTCTTAGTGTGGGTACATAGAGTGTTTCTTGGAACTCTGCATGCCCCGACAGAGTTCCGATGTCTTTGATATCGTGTCTGCTCCCATTACACAATATCACTATTCTTGTGTTGTCGAGTGTTTTGTCGTTGATCAAGAAGTTCTTGTTGGAGGTTATGTGCGATGTAGCTCCTAAGTCGATCACTATATCGTAGTCGTGCTCCGCATAGCTGGTTGACTCTTCATCGAATATCGTGAAGGCATTGTCACTCTTCTCAACATCCTTTGATGATTCTACAACATTTGCTTTTTCTGCTTTATGCTTTCTTTTTGGGTTATGCCAGCATTCATGTGTTAAATGTCCCTTCTTCTTGTAGTGTGTGCAAGGTATTATCGGGTTGTCTATCTGCTTTGTGTCTCGATTTGTGTCAATGATCGTAGGTAGAAGTATCTTTGTTGTAGTTGCCTCTTGTCGAAGACTTTGTTTGAGTCTTGTTGATCTGGGCTTGTTTTTGTATTTCTTCTTTCCCCTTGTGAAAAGGACCACTGTTTGCTTCTCCTTCATCTCTCATCAGTCCTTCATCTACAACAAAAATGACTGCCCTTTCGAATGTCATCTCAAGTAAACTCAGGATGAGCTTTCTCAGTGGCTAGTAGGATGAGGTAGAGATTTCATGAAGTACATCAGCTATTGAGGTGCTGGGACGTGATGCTCCTGTCCAAATGCTCTGGACTTGATCGGCGGTCACTGACCATATCCCTTCGTCTTTTTGAAGTGTTTTGATTTTGAACTACGCGATATATTTGCAAAAGTAGAAAAGAGGGTGTCAAAGCCCTTTTTAAGAAAATGCGAATATGTACACTTCTTTGGAGTATGAATAAAAACTTTTCTATTTTTACATCTCTATCTCATTATCTTTGAAATCATTGTTTATTGTTTATGTTTTTCTATTGCATTATGTATAAATTCGTTGTAACATATACAAACAATGAAAAACAAACAAAAACATCAATTTAAGATGTAGAACATATCTAATCTATTGCTTGGATGGTCTTTAATTCCTCCTAAGATGCATCTCTTTTTTTTTTCTACAAAGCAAACAATGAAAACCAAATCATTCATTAGTTTTGTTTTCAAAGAATCATTGTTAGATTACAAATCAATCAACAAAAATCAAACTACTATGGAATGCACTTTATATATCAAATGTAATCTACATCAATTTGAGGTGTAGAAGATACTACAAAATGCACTTTATGAATCAAATGTAATCTAGCAAAATTTAGGACGTATAACATACCCCATGTATAATTGCATCACTTTCTTTTACAAAACCCAACAATGAAAAACAAACCATTCATTAATCTTGTTTTCACATAAACATTTTTAGTTTAGAAAAACCAATAAACAAAAATATCTCATATATATATATATATATATATATATCAAGCTTCTCTTCAAAAATCCCAAAATCGATCTCCAAAAAGAGTCGGGGACAAACAATTTTCATTTCGCGGGATTTTTTTTTTTCCAAAACTTTTGCATCGCAGTGCCACGCCAAACCTAAAAAAATCCTTGGACATTTGCCATGCGTGGCAATACGCTCCGTGAAAAATCCATGGAAATTTGATTTGCATTCTCATTTGTTGTGGTAGTTTTGCTGAAATGGAATGCAAGCATCGGCACAACTACAAATATAATCCCATTGCCATGCACATAATACGAGGACCAGATTTAACTTGTCGGCCCTCTGCATGGTAATGCTCGTGGCAATGGACGCGTTTGTCAAAATTTTTATTCACCTTCCCATCAGCATCACCATCCGACTGCTTGGCACTGATTTGCTGCACAAAGTGGAACTCCCCATCACCATCGGACTGCTTGGCACTGATTTGTGCAAGTGGAAAGAAAAAAATTTGGCCAAAATCTGCTGCCGTGCTTTTGATCCACCCCTTCCTCTTGCTCCTGCTGCTTCTGATCCACCTGTTTTTTTTGCTTCACGTGCCCAAAAGTGCATTGATGCCAACGACGCATTGACCGCACTACCTACACCCTTTACAGCAGAAAACAAGAGCATCAATAGCCTTCCGTTCAGCTTACTATGATATCTACACTCTTTAAAGTATCAATTAACGAGAATATTCACGCAATGTAAAACAATTAGTCTGATTCCTGATCTGCCATTTATTTAAGATGAGTTGCTAGTATTTCTTAAATTGAGCCACTCTTTTTGGTCAGAAGCAATCTACATGTCAGTATCATTGAGTCATTCATGTTTTCCTTTTCTAGGTTCTTAAGCTTGATAGTTTCTATACAGTCTTATAAGCAGTCATAGTTGTTGATATTTGTTGTTTGCAGACTATGCGATACATCAATAATTGTTGCTATTTGCTTTTTGAATATACGTTGATACATCAATAATTGTTGCTATTTGCTATTTGAATAGTGTGTAAAGCAAGCACCATAAAAACACATCAAGAAATACATCTCTGATGATCACGTAGTCAATGAAAAGACCTAGGAACTTCATAGCCACGCATGAGGGGAGTGCTGCATGGCAGGATACATAACACTAATAGATTAGATAGTATAAATCTTCAAATTGTAACTAATTAGAATCAAGCAATATAAGAAATTGATTAACCTAGATTCTGAAGCAACGTTTTTCCTATTGCTCCTTCATCTGCTATATTTAAGTACCTAGGGTCACAATATATGGAGAGGCAATATGAATTATAGTATATGTATGTAATTTTTCTAATCATATTTGAAAGGTTGATATAGTTGTAGTAGTTAAGTATTGATCATAGTTGCTATCAGGCTTTTTGAAGGCTAGGTGATGCAGCAATAAGGCACGTAGTTAGCAATCAGCTTACGATTCTCTAGAAGTGTATTCATTTGATCCTGCATCATCTTTGTAATGCATCATCTTTGTAAGAGGAGGAGAACAGCAAATAGCAAGGAATTAGAGATATGGGGCGTGCCAAGCTATCTATTAAAAGGCGAGAAACAATGTCCGCAAGAAATGCAACGTTTTCAAAAAGAATCGAGGGACTAATGAAAAAACCTTTTGAATTGGCGACACTTTGCGACAAAAATCCGCCCGGAAGGTGCGTGTAAAAAAAAATTTACGTCAAAAAAAAGGGAAAAAAAAAATGTAAAAACGGAATTCACGGAAGGGAAGGGCCGGCTCCTCGGCCCTTCCGCCCGCGGAAGACCGTGCACCCTCAAGCCTCCGCCCTCGGGTGCACAGTCTTTCGGGGTGGAAGGGCCTCGGAGCAGGACCTTCTCCCCCCCATAAAACCTTTTAAAAAAACTTCTATAGGCTTTTTAGCAACTTATGGGCCAAAAGCCAAAAGACTCTTAAGGAGAAGGCTCGAAAAAAAAATTCAAGACATCTCAAATGTTCATGTGTCAAGGCTTTATAAGGCAAATTTTATCCTTTTTCGTTAGAATTTCAATCAATTCAAACTTTGGGTCATTGTTCGAGAAAGCTGGCAAAATATAGGAATGGAAGTAGCATCTTTCTCCAAAAACTAACTTTGTAAAAAACTTCTAGTAAACTGACTTTTAAAAAATTGACAACTTTTTTGAAATGCAGAAAGTTTATGTGTAGTAAAGTAGGTAGATCCATATAAACCTTATGTTTACATAGCTTTATTAAGTCAACAAAATGATTTATTAATATAAATTTGTATTATTTTGCCAACAAGCAAATTGAGATGCAAGAATTGGAAGTTTTTGATAAAACTGAAAACAACTAGAAAATGCAGAAAATAATGATAATGCAATAATCAATATCATAATGCTAAATTTGTACATTTTGATATATATTAGAATTTAATAATGATTAAGAAACACTTTTATGATATTTGTATTTAACAAGAAGTAAAATGGCATGCAGTATGTTAAAACTATAATATGGATCACTGAAATAATGTATTGTCTAGAGCCAAACTAATAGTTTCTAAAATTTTAAACCAAGAAATTAATTTTAATTACTAATCTATATGAAAATTAAAACCTATAAAATAATATTTGATGGACTCATAACCTATAAGTGCTCAAACATGTAGGTTATAAGAACCTACAAAAAATATATATATTAGGTGTGGTAGGCCAGTTTGCATTCCATTGAAAAGCATCATTTTCAAAGCTGTTTGATAAGCTACTTTGTTACGGCCACAATTTTCCTTGAATCTTTGTAACTTTTATACCCATCATATTGGAAATCGATTGGATCCAAAAACGGTGGTGAACAAGCAAAATAATGGGCAACTAGACTTCTCATACTTAAAATAATAAAATAATCCTCTAGATTTGAAAGTCAATTTGTCCTTCTTTTATTAATATGTATTGGTCTATCGCATGCAATTTATCTCATGTGAATAAACACATTAGTAACAAAAATAGAAGGGTCATACCATTAAAAAAATTATTATATGATACACACCCCATGGTTTTAACTAGTTGAACATATTACATTGTTGATGTTTAGATTTCTCTCACTTCCATGACTATTCAAAACATCAAACAACATCAAGATTTGTATTTGCGTCAATTTATTTGATAGAATGATCTTAAAATACATTAAGCTAATGATGCTAAGCTAGAAAAATTAATGTGAATTTTTAGGCAAAGACATTGGCTTTTGATTTCTTTTTAAAAACTCACAAAGAACTAATTAATAGGAGAACGATACGATTGTAATTGAGATATAAGTTGAAAATTATGACTATTTTGACTTACATCAAAATTTGAGCTATATTCTTGATACGATTATGTTTAATTTTGATAGTTTTGAGGATGTGATTAAGCGATATGCAGATATGCCAAAAGAAAAGAAGAAAAGAACGTACATATCTTCGTACAAGTTCCATGGATTGTATTTTCATGGTGCACTTCATTTCTAAGTGATGATTGAGAATTCATATTTTGGATAAGAAAAGAAGAAGCCTCCATGACATAATTGATGCAGTGGCTACATTTGTATGTTTTGCATACATGCAATGATGATTTTTGCAACAACAATTGATGATCAAGCAGAAAGAAACAGAGCGATGGCTAAACAGTTTGCACCACGAGTACGTTCTACTGTCAAGTTGCCTCTAACATACACACGACAAGTGTGTTCTTACAACTAATAGGTATACATCAACTGTAAATGGTCCCTACGTAATCCGGTCTGTGGTTCAAAACCATTTGCAAAATATGATGAAACTAAAGACACATTCACATTCAACAATTACAATACCATACAACACTTTGACAGAGTGTAATGATTCCAAAAAATCAAATACTTGGCAAAAGAGTACAACAATCCTAGATTTATTTCCACTATAATGGCCAACCATTTATTACATAAACTTGCAATGCTAAACAAGAGTCAGAGCCCACAACAACGTTGCTCCAAAGGTCTTACGCAAGGCAACTCTTCTTGTGGCCTGCAACCTGACGTCAACTCTGGGTGGACCACTGCTCAACCTCACTCTTACTCACACTTGATTACACTTCCGTCTTCTCTACAATCCTTTGTCTGTCTTAAACCTCTTCCCATATACAACTTCCTTCCTCTATTTATCTTCTATTCGTAGTGACAGCCTTTGCCCATCTTTGCAACAGGCCGCCACCGCTTCGTACAAGTTTATCTCCGATGGTTCAACCGCTACCTCGACCGCTTCCAACAGACCATATAAGACCATAATCGGCCGCTATCACAATCAACCGCTTCCAGACCGCAATCATTGCCTTTCAATCCATTCAATCTCCTCGTATAGATCACAATCAATGTCATTCGGTCCGTTGCCACTTTCGCAAATAGACCGCAATCATTGGCATTTGGTCCATTGCTGCTTACATACCGCAACTGTTGCCTCTCGGTTCGCCATCATAAAACTGCCTCAAGACTATGATAAGGCCATAGGGGACCACAATATGGCTTTAGAAAATCGCAATATGGCCATGGGGTTGCCTTGGATCCTTTCACTCAACTGCCAGATATCCTTTGATAATACAGATCAAACTTGAAAATCTCAGACAAATTTAGCAAAAAGAGAAAAAAGATTACTTAAACTAATGGATCATCTATCAAATCTTCATAAGAACCCTCGTAGAACTCACCATAGACATATTTGACCCATATGTACCTACAGAAAGCTCAGCGAGAGTTACTTGTGAAGGAACAATGGAAAAGAGGCCTCTATGAGAGTTCAGCCAAACAGAAACTTCAGAACCTTTGCATGCCATCAAGATCATCAAACCAACCTTCGCAAGTAGCATAAATGGAATCAAGACTGTTGAATTGAACTGCCTATAAGGTTGGATCTTGAAAATCTATTAATAGGAGCAAGTTGGGTGAGAGTTCCCTCCCAGTGTGAGTCACTACAAGAATTGCCGCGATTTCTAACGGGATTTCCGATGTGAAATCGCGTTTTAATTTTTTTTTGAATCGACGCGGGCGTCAAAAAACACGTCGCAAGAGGGTCGTCAAAACCCGTCGCATTTAAAATCCGTCGAAATCTGATGACAAGCCCAAAACCGACAACCGGCCAGTAAAAACATTTTTCGAAAAATATGCCATGTGGACGTCGGATTTTGACGGCCTGGCCACGTGGACGTCGGAATCCGACATAAATTTTTTTTTCCATGTGGACGTCGGAATCCACGTAAATTTTTTTTTCCATGTGGACGTTGGATTCCGACGTCCACGTGGCCGGGCCGTCGGAATCCGACGTCCACGTGGCCGGGCCGTCGGAATCCGACGTCCACGTGGCAAAAAAACCGTGAATTTTTTTTTTTCCATTTTCAGTTCCACGTGGACATCGGATTCCGACAAATCTCTTTTTCCATTTTTTTTGTTTTGCCATGTGGCCGTCGGAATCCGACACTTTTTTTTTCCTTCGAAATTTGATGGATTTTAAATGTTTCGGGATTTTGACACTACTAAAAATAAAAAAAAGCTAAAATTTCATGATACGAATTCTTACTTCAGTGTGGAGATTATGACAAGAACTACAAATATACTATGTATGGCATATAGTACTACATAGCACCTAACCTCTTACAATCATTTCAAACACGCGGAATGAATATTTAGATCAACTATAATTCACAATATTAATCAAGTCACTAATACACTACGAACCCATAACCTTTGATCTAACAACTAGCTTAGTGATGGCTTTCCTTCATATCTAATTGTAGTGAAGGCTTGCAAAGTAGTAGCAACGATGGTCAGATGTATTATAGAAGTAGCGATGTTAATAATCACATCTCTCAACTCTCTTTTGAAAATCAGCAATAATCCTTCAGTATTTTGGAAGTCAACGTTCAATTCCTCAACGACTATAATGTGATTAAATGGTTAGATGCCTCACTCATCTAGCAGCGATGCTAGGCCAGCTCTCCAAATATCTTGCAAGAAAAACTGGGTTCTAACTCACAAAACAGAGATAATTAAGCACCCCATAGCCAAGATATCTCAAGCTTCCAACGGAGATAGTGAGTCAACGGCACTCTTCAAAGTTCATTTTGAGTTCTGATTTTCAACAGAAATGCCATCATACTGGGCATGCTTCACTAGCTTTCTCTAGCTGATATCTCATTTTACATGTATCAGGCAACGATGGATTACCCTTTATGGCTCGATAGGGAGTAGCAACAAGATAGCCATACTGGATCAATTAGTGAGAAAAAGTGGTAGCTCTACATCTTTGATGGTGGAGCTAATTATGATTTCATTCAAACCTCAAGAGCTCTCAGTCTCACACTATTTCACAAAGAACATAGCATTAAATTTAAACCCTAAAATCTACAAAGAACATAACATTAAATCAAACTCTTCTATCTATATTTTTCTTGCTCTCTCTGTCTCCCACACACATCCTTCTCTTCCTCTCTCATTCGCTCACGATCATAAATCACTAAGACACATATTTGTGCTTAACTACACAAAATATACAATACAAGGAAGATAGTGTACAAGAAAAAGTTACAAAGAAAGAAATTCTAGTTGCACATAACAAAACAAAAGAATCGTACTTGGAATGAGACAAATGAAATTGATAGAGTTGAGAAGAAGCGCCAAAAGCCAATCTCCAACAATCTCCTGCAAGAATAAAAATAAGAAAACCCTAGAAAAATGATGCGGCTTTAAAAATTCGGTCACGGACGTCGAATTCCGACATCTGTATTATTCATCGGAATCTGAAGTCTGCTTTATGCTTTTTTTTTTTATGCACGGACAGGTGACATCATCCATTTAAAAAGTTGCAGTCTCCAAAATGGGATGTTGGATTCTGACATTTTTATTGGCCGTTGGAATCCAACGTCCATAAAAAAAAATTCGCAAAAAAAAAAAACTCTACAATTTTTTTTTTGTGTCGAATTTCGATGTATTATTATGTCGGATTATGAAATTTTTTTGAATCCGTCGGAATCTTGTGTCAGAAATCGCGCATTTTGTTGTTGTGAGTTGAACTCTCACATAACCTTCATAACTTTCGCATGGCAGGCAAAACAGCTTCTGAACTCTTGCCAGCTTCTCTAGGGTCTTAAAAAATCATGAGGAAGATCCCTGCAAATTTTGGTATGGAACTAAGCTGTGGAAAGTGTACTTCTTCTAATATGCATTCTAATTTTCCTCTATTTAAGGAGGAAATTCGAGTCATTTGTCATTTTTCCTAGCGAAGCTCTTGCCAATTTTCGATTTGAAAATTCTAGCTGCTACCAAATGCTCTCAAACTTTGCACACAATGCTCTCAGCTTCTTCTAATACCATATCCAGGTCCGTATCCCTCTGTTCCACTCTCATCCTCTTGAAATCCATCCATTCCCTCGATTTTCCAATTTTCATCTTAGCCACACATCAATCCTCCTTATTCAACTAAATATGCCCAATCCACCTTCCGTCCATTACACGATCGCATCATCCATCAATCCCGACAACCGAACCTCTAGTCCTTTTGATGAAACCGACACCACTCAAATTGCATGCTGCACTCTAAGCCCTACAGTTACCAAAGTCTTTGATCTACCTACCGAATCCCAGATTGCCCCCGGGATCCAAGCTGCCCAACCCCTCTTGGAAGCCATGAGCATTTACCCACCTGTGGCTTGTGTCTAGAATTTGTCATGGCAAGCCTTAGGGACTTGGGATGAAGACAAGTCCAAATACTATGTCCAATACCTAGGTACCACACACAGAGTGCATGTGAACCAAGTCTCCCTGACTACCATCGAAATTGTTTTTGGTGATAGACCAAAGCCCTCTCATTGCCAAGCCCTTGCAGCCATTTCCCCCTTCATGGACTCATCAATGCCCTGAATTCACATGAATGACGGGTATATGATCAAAGCCATGACCCAGTCTTCCAAGTCGCCACCCATCTCCTGAGCAACTTCCTAGCTATTGATAGTTTGTGAAAAGATCACATACTACATATGCGAATAACAAGCGACCGATGAGAAAGCATCAGTGTAGTCGATTTCATACTTATGTGAAAGTCCTTTAGCAACCCTCCCTCCTCCTACACCAATTGGTAGAATCCCACAAGGATTTCCCATCTAACAAAGTTGTGCCCTATGGCCTTATACAAATCTGTGGTAGACGTAGGAGCAAAGGTCCAAGAAGCCACACAGTCAGTAGCTAGCTCCGACTACAAGTGGTTGAAACTAAGAACCATCACCTCAAAGCAGAGGTAATAGCCCTCCAGCAAAAATGACATGAGTGGAGCGCCCAGCTAGTGCCAACCACATGCCCACTCACCCAGCCAGTAGGTGCAGCTCTTCAAGCAGATGCTTATGGGCTATCAGACAACTTTCGATCAATAACACCAAGAATCTTTAGAACGAATTTCAAATAGTAACATTTTAAACTATATAAATCCTATAGATCGATAACTTGAACTCATTGGTCAAAACTAAGCCTATTATTTTAGCAAATTCATGACATGCTTTTTGGAATGTCAAATTATATTTGTCCTTCATTGGGAGGTGTCCATTATCTAAAAACTATGGTGAAATGTATCTTTACACATTAGACTATAAAAAGACAAAACATTTTAAATTTGAAATAAGTGACATGAAATGACGTTCAAATCTAGTTGACTACAGCACAATTAGGGTTTGGATTAATAAGAGAAGTGAAAAAGTAAATGCAATAAAATTCAAATCTAGATTATATGAAATGAACTTCAAATCTAGAGAAATATGTTTTTAGGATTGCTTACTGAAACAATCCCCAATGATCTTTTGTGATTAATAACCTTGTGATAATCCAAACACTCCTATGGTGACACATGGAGTAGCACATTGATTGTGACGACTAATATGCATGGAGTGAGTCTATAACTCGAGTGAGACTGGTCAAAGTGGGAGGTACATTGTAACAATTGTTAGGGGGTGAATTGGTCACCTAATTACCTACTGCCAATTTTGCTAAACTATTAACATAACACGGATATCCCTTACAAATAATAGGTACAAATCCATAGCAAGTTCACCCGACGTAACAGAATCTGACTCATAACCATTCCCAAAGTGCAATAAAACCAAATAACACATTCGCATTCCACATATTTGTTATAAGAATACCATACAGCAAATTGGCAGAGTATAACCATCACAGAAAACCAAAAATTCGCATTACATCAAGAGGTTGTGAGCAAGAGAATAATTTTTGGTTTGGTTTTGGGCATGTAATTTGTGTCCTCTGAAAAGGAAATAAGTTACTATATGCACTGATTTCCATCTTCCTTTTGTTGCAACCATTGGCACAGAATGATATGTGCACCAAAATTTCGTGCCAAATTTTCTTTAGTTTTTAGCATCGTAATATCTCGAATTATCATTTCATGCCCCCAAGTTGTTGTGTGTACTCTATTGTGGTTCACATTTGATGGTTGCAAACACTGTGCATTCAATAAATCTAGCTATTTTGAATTGAAGCTTTATTCAAGCTCTATGTGACAACGACGGATCCACCATTTTATTCACCCTTTCTAGATGACTTGGTCCATTGTTCTCATGCATTAAAACCCTAAAGCCAACTTAAAGAGCATTGTTTATTCTTTCATGGTATGTGCTCAAATACCTTAAATCATATAACCATGTGCAAACTTTGAATGTTCTAGAGAACAATTAAGATTATAGCTCTCAAGGTCTTGCCTCGGAGAATGGTAAACCCCCAAGGTATCCATGTGTGCTACAAGACAATAGACAACATATGTCCAATTATGTATTAGATAACGGGCCTCGTAGGGGCAAGTTACGAGTTTTTGGGGAGGCGAGCCCCCAAAAAAACTTGATAATGTGCCCCTACATGCCCACTATCTGACATTATTATCACTTTTCTGTAAGCAGGATCCACAGAGATCCAACAAGTCCGCTGATTCTGATACAATAGAAGCATCAACGCTCATTATGAATTTGCCAATAGACATTACTATCTCATCCGAAGGGGCTGAGTTGATTGATTCTGTGCTGAATTGATCGGATCAAGAATCCAAATATACAAAAAAAAAAAACGTAAAGGGATGATCGTGAACAACAAAAACAGCGTGTCTTTCTCTTTCTGTTTTGTTTTTTGTTTAGTGTATTTTTGTGAGGAGTGATATACGGTTCAGGATTAGACAGATACGGTCTGGGACTAGACAGATACGGGATTATGGCATTTTATTTGCTAGTTTTGCCTTCATTAAAATCTCAAAGTGATCATAGCATTTCCTTTCTTATTATCCGAAGCAAAAGTATGGTTTCAAGGCTTGTCGCAAAATTCATATGTTGACCACTTCAACACAAAACTCTACCTTTGCAAATTGCAATGCAGGCCCAAAGATTAAATGTAAAAAATACTCAATTATAATCATACAAAGTAATGCAAAAAAACAAAAACAACAAAATATAAACTAGCTACGCAATCTTGTCCTAATTCAAATTGAATAGAAATTTTAAAGGCAATTGAATTGTATGCAGTACTGATAAGATGTTGTGGTGAAGCATGTCCGTATAGCTTGAGTCAATGTGCTTCACTAGATATAATAACAATTCTTTATTAGTTTGTGTCATTGTGGTAAATGTTAACTATTTGAAGGTGTTGAAAAGCATCAAAACAATCGGTAGGTGAGTTCTTTGCCATTTGCTTTTTGTGTTCGCTTTCATGTCTTAATAATTGTAGGCAACTATTGTTTTGAAGTTGACATATGCAAATACCCAGTGAAAGAATTATTGTGGTTTACTATCTTGAGTTCATTTCAATGACATTAAAGGCATATGATTTATCTAACATCTCAACAAAGAAAATGTTTACAAATTTTACCTTTCTGAAGTAAATTTCGTACTCGTCACACATGTTTGATATCTTGTATTGTAGTTAAATAGAAGTAGTTTTTTGAAAAAGAAAAAAAAATAGCAAAGAATTATATACAATAGCATAATCTGTCTCTATTAAAGAGAGAATTGTCATTGCCGAAAAGAGACATGCAATCAAGTATTTGGTAATTACAAGAATTAGATGTTCATGTGTTCTTAAAATTTTTCAAAGCAATCAAGACATTCGAAGTGGCAATAATTAAGAACGATGTCCAAACTGAAATAGTTGATAGTTGCTATATCTTCTAGCTAATTTAGATTGCTAATGACAAGGTTGATTAAGTCTAAATATATTATTCTTGTTGAGGAAAACATTCTTTTCATAAATATAGAATAAAAAATCATTGTTTGAAAGAACATTGTAAAATATTTGAGATCTTTCCACAATGTTAGTGTTTGTTAAAAAAAAGTTAGTTGTTAGAGAGCCATCTTTTTGATCAAATGTAATATGGCAAAAGAAGAGGTGGCAATTTCCCTCTCAATTTTATAAACTAGGAGTTCGCCTTTCTCCCAAACACCAATGCAATATGAAAAATGAAATTTGAAGTTGTGATTTGCAAATTGCCTTGAAACATCTCAAATAGTGTACAAAGCTTGCTCAATGTTCTTTCAAACAATGGTTTTTTGCTTTGAAAACAATCGTTAGTATAGAAGCATAGTAAATTGACAAATTTAGGTCATGTATATGCACATATAAGCTTCCATTAGTCATACTTACAAGCTGATCTGTTGTCTATTTTATTAAGATGCTTGTACAATTTGGAAATGATTCAAGCTGTAGATGCTTGCCACAAGAACTACAAAAGCTCTACAATATGCCACATGGCTATTGTCTTTGAGAAAATGGGTTGAACTTAGGCATAGGACAATATTGTAAACACTAAAAAGAAATCAGGTTTTTTGAATCTAAAAGATGACAAAGTTTTAAAAAACCCCTAAGGAGAAAGAGCAATAGAGAGGAAGAGAAAACAAGAGAGTAAATTGTGGACAAAAGAGTCTCCATTTTATTCTCCAGATACACAACATTAGCGACAATAATATAAGCAAATTAGGGCTTGGTGACTTCAATCTGCTTCATGTTCTCCCAACACAATTGCCCTATCTTCATCTTCCCAGCCTTGCAATCAGCTTTACCCTCGTCAAGGATGTGGCCAACATGTTTTTCTTCACATTTCGCTTGAGTGTTGGTAACAAAACAGGTATGTCTATGAGAAGACTAATATTCAAGCCCCTACATCAAGCTCCATGCCTCGCTTTCCCATTACTTTCAGGCAGAATTGTTGATAACCATCCTGAGTATTGCGAAGCTGAAGAATCTGTTGCTACATCCATTTGGCAAGAGGCAGAGAGTAGGGCTAGACAGAAGTGCCCACATGCATCGATCCATTATCTTGCTCAAAATGCAAATGCTCTCCTGCGATGCAAAGCTCCACTACCGGCCATCTTGAGTACTTCGTCTTGTTTTTCGTCCTCTTCTTTAAATGTGTTGGAAAAATTGAATTGAGCTCCTGAAATGCTTGATCCAGTTATTGGGGCCTGTGTCCGTGCGATCAAAGGATAGGTCTTGCTCTCGGAAAAAGCAAGCAATAAATAGAGTGACGTGTTCGCTAACAAAGGAAATGATGTAGAAGAGGAAGACAAATAAAGATGAAAAAGCAACCACCCAATAAACCTCTCCACAAAATTGTAATGACACACTACATGCAGAGAGAAAGAACAGATCACAAGGTCTCTATTAGCACTATAGTGAGTGTGCAGAATGCAGATGAAGATGTATGACTTTTTGTTAAAAAGAATTCTGTTTGTTTCATCATTTATCAAAAAATGAAATCTTCATCATCATGTATCAATGAATGTTCTCTCCTAATCATCTTAGGCTCAATAACAGCACTCGCTTGCTCATTATCAATTGTTGCTGGATCACTCTACAAAGACTGACGGAGTCTTCATGCACGTCTAACATCACGTCTAAGAAGCCATGGCAGCTATATCAGCTACTTGCAGTAGCACCAGAATTGTCCATCTGCATCTGCCAATCTACACCAGCATCATACTCTTGCTGATCGCAATTAAGAGCAGATGTCATCCCACGTCTAGCAGCCTGGAGCTTCCTTGATCTTCAGCCTTTTCAACTTTCTATGTGCCGATTTAGACAAAGCCAAAGCCCGACGGTTGAATATATTGCAAAGAAATTAGAACGCCTTCCCATCTCAGAAGCTCAATAAAAAATGTAACCTGAGGGTTTGCGTATTTTGCAGCTTTGTGGCATTGTTTATACCTCTTGTTTAGACTCGGGCAATGCACTTGTGCGTATTGATGAATGAATGCAGAGTCAGAGTAGCGATGACATGCAAGCAAGATGAATGCAGTAGCAATGAGATGCAGTTCAAACGTGATACCAGAATGTCTTCGCAAAACTAATAGCTGAAATTTATACAACGTGGGGGCAATCAGCAGGTCAAGGCTCCCTCCTTTGCTGCCGACGTGTACTTCTCCACCAGTTTTGTATGAAAAAAAAAAAAACGTAGCTGTTTCGCTGCCTTTCTTGCCAACAACAGGTTGGAGTTAATCTTCACTCCGACTCACCCGAACAGCATGCAAACTCCCCTCCCATGCTGCCAACGTCCACCTCAACAACATGCAAACTCCGCTCCTGTCCTGTGCTGCTAACGTTCACCTCTCCAATGCTTTTGTATCAAAAGAAAAGATTTTGCATGCAGCAGGGCATTGAAAAACAAAAAAACCTGCAATAGATCGAACACAGAAACTCCACTCCTATGTTTTTGCAGAACTTTCTATTTACGAGTTACTAGCTATGAAATCATAGCCTTTGATTTTCATGTAATCCTACACTCGAGAACATGCCACGTGGCTATCTGCCTAAGCCAAGAATTGAAACTCGGGTATAGGACAAAATTGTAACAACTGTAATGCCTAAGAAAATGAATAGACAGGTTTCTCACCTCCTCCTCCATTGGCAAATCCACTTTCTCCAGGGTGATTAATTACAGACACAGCTCTGTCTCATACCGTCGGATCAAGAGATCCGACGGTGGATCTCCTTGACCCCAATACATCGGTACGTGGCAGATAAGTAAGGTATCTTGAGGGCTTTGTAGCAGAGCTTTTATCCCTCTTTCGCGTTTTGCACTCTCTCGTCTGATCGCTGCTGCAGCATTGCTAGAAACAAGAAGAAGAAGAAGATCATTTGTGTTGCTTTGCGTAGGAAGAGATATAGAGAGACAATGGCTCGAATTGCTGGCGAAGCAGCATCCGAGTACGTGGTGCAGAAGCAGCGCTACTTTCATTCTGTTCATCGTCTCACGCATTTGAAAGGTCCTTTTGACAAGGTCGCTTCCGTGTATGTTCCTCTCACGCTGGTTGCGCTCACCAGTGCCATGTTGGTACGTTTCTAGCCTTCTGGCTTTTGCTTTCGATAAATAACCTAATCTAATTTTGAAAGCATTGAATCTTCATATTCTCATCAGATTGTTCAAAGACAATCTTTTCTTTGAAGGTAATATATCTAGTTTTCTGATCGGATCAGCATACTGGTTAGTTTGAGTGGCCTACAAACGTGTCCTGTATTTCACAAATAATGCTTCTTGGTTTCCAAGGGGAGGCTCGAACCTGGGACCAAAGAAACTTTGGATGCCAAGCCAACATTTCACAAATAATGACTGCCTGTTTTCTGAAATGGATCAATAAAGGTTTTGTGCTTTTTTTAATTATTATGTTGTTGGATGCGAATATTTTCTTCGTCAAACTGGACGAAACCGGCGTCTTATGAATGGTCCATCGATTCAGATCTTATTCATTTACGGCTGATTTCTTTAATTGGCTGCACTTGTAGATTTCTAAAACTTCTTTATGAATCTTTGAAAAGAATTTTATGGATTTCAATATTCATAATCTGCTGGTATACCGAGGACACGTCCCTTTTAGAACTCATTATCTACCTTCAGATTACAATGATCTGCATAAATCTTTTGAAAAAAAACACGGATGAATTTTTGCTGCATCCCCACAAATGCTATCATAATTTTCCGAGGATTGCATTCTTTTCCAGAGTTCAAACTTCATTTACGTGAGGGAGGGAATTTGTTGTGGCTGAAAAATTCTGCATGAGCCCCTTTAGTTACTTTGGACGCCTCAACTGGATCTAGACCTTGCTTTCTCAATGATTACCTACCAAGATTATGACATTATATCATGTTGCATAGTTTTAAGTGACGTGATTTTTTTATAGAATGTTCCATACTTTGAAAGATATTCTTGATATTCTTTACTTATTTTGTTTTTCAATAAGGCTCTCACTTTGTCGGTTGAGCCAACCTGCAATGGTAGTTGCTTTTGTTGGAAAATAATAGCTTTGATGAAAAACCAAGTAAATCAATAAATAACAAGAGGGTAATTTGTTTATAGAACTCAATTTTATGGTGCACTCAATCTTTAATCTCACATTCCCTGTTATCTTTCTCATTTTGACCTATGTATTTGTGTTTGTGGTTTGGACTCTATAAGGTTGGAAATTGCATGTCTCCTTTTCGTTGTCATTTACTATGCTAGGCTTACCATTGACATATTTGCTATGGATTTTGCACAAAAGCTTATAGTTCTATGCGTAACTTTTAGCTTGTGTACAAATTCTGTCCATCTTGTAAATAAGTGCCAAGCTCTTAGAACAACAGTTGTATATAGCTTCACATCTAAGTTCGTATATTGCAATATTTTCGTATCGGTTAAATGAGAAGATATTTGCGAGATTATACCTTTTTTGAAAAAATATGAAGAGTGAATCAAGTGTACAATGCATGATCTCTTGATTTCAAGGAATCATATGTGATGCCAAAGTAGAGTTTAGTGTGTTAAGGCCAACTTAGTTGCATTTTCAAAAATTATGTGGTAAATTTAGATGTCGATTTAGAGGGACAAAGCATATGTAAGCAAGTTTGTGCTTAAGTGATGAACTAACATATATTCAAAGGCTGCTTATTAATTATTCAAACAGCTAGCATTTGCTTATTGATGATTCAAATTGAGCTAGCATAGATTCAAATGTTGCTTATTAATTATTAAAATCATTGTAGAATAATGTGTTAAAGAAAAAGGAAGTTCTCATATGAGCACATAACCTTCAAGAAGCATCTAACCTTCAAATTCTTTGTTTTTCGAATGTTTGATTCAAGCTTCTAAGTGCTCCATTTTTACCACAACTATCTATATATGATAATATTTGTTGGTCATCTACATAGACCTTATTGATTGCATGTTTACTTTGTAATGCATATATTTGTAAAATGCTTTGTCGTAGAACATTTTTAAAATGCAACTTGTATTTAATCAAGATGTTTTTGATCTTGAATTTAGCTTATTTGGCCTGTATGCCTTTTATTTTCTTTTATCCAATAATATTCACAAAAGGCATTCTCTATGTTTTAGGAGGTGCATGTTTCTAACATTAATATTAGAAAATATTAAGGTCTTATTTAGTGCCTGTACGCAATGACCCAACGTTGCAAATTTGTGCCCTATCCTTTTTTTATCATGTTCAATGTTCATCATATTCATTTTGCGATTATTTTTATTGTGTGAGGGAGAATAATAAATTTCTCAAATTGTCAAATGTTTCAGGCACGTGGACTTTATAACATGTCACATGGAATTGGCAAGAAAGCTTAAACTTTTAGTTGGTAAGAATGGGATGGAATAAATTTTGCAACATACTTGTATCTTTGTTGCAAGCTATAAATACTTACAAGTTGTTTGTATAAACCATCCTATTGGCCAACTAGGTCCTTTTTTGAAGCAGTGGAGTTGGATGCTTATGATTATCAAAACTTTTGATTAGATAATCCATAGGGTTATAAATATGTGTGTTGACTTGGCATTCATTCAAATAATCCCTCTTCAATAAACAAGTCAAATGTGAACACAGACTTTCCATGTGCTAGAAACTTATAAACACAATTTATGTGGAAAACAAAAATAAACTTTCCAATGTGAAGCATGAATGCTATTGAGATTAAAGCTTATGAAATTGTATGTTTGCGCGGCAGCATAGATAGCATACTGCTCTAAAGGACCAATCTCTTGATCATTACTGTGATTCCATTGTTCATTACCACTACTATAAAGTTTTGGTTCCAATAGATTAGCAGGAGGAGCTTGTGGAGTTGGCAAAGTTGGTCGTTCAGGAAATCCAAGGGTAAAGTTGGAGCCTTGTTCTTAGGATCAGGTCTCATATAGGTAGTAGGTTCCCGATATTGAAGCTTAACATACCTTTGCTGAATAATTTGAGAATTAAACGAGCAAAAGGTTGTTTCGTGTCCCGGAATTGCACATATAATGAATAGTATTCGTCATTCGTTGTTTCAATGTTGGACATTCGTTCATGGTGTGATTTTTCGCACAAATTGAACACTAGCCATTTTTTCGACTAGGAAAGGTCTTAGCGAACTTTTACGTTGCTTTGCTACTCTGAGCTTGCACTTCTTACAAAGCTTTCAGGTTCTCGTCAAACTGAGACTGCATCTTATCAACTTGCATCTGCTGCTTTTGACCAAATTTTTCGATCTCATTGATCATCAATTCCGCAATAGCATTAATATTCGTGGATGCAATAGTGGTGGATGTAGTAGTGATTTGCTCCGCTGTATATGGTAACATTCCAATATTCGGTTCATCATCAGAATCTTCATCCCCCTCTCGTATCACATCGTCCATAGCATTTTGTAAATACGTATATTCATTATGACGTTTCAGCTCGTGCCTAATCCTCTTAGGTAGACCTGCCAAAAAACACATGTTTAACCCGTTCAATATAGTCTTGTACCCCTTCTCTCTTTCCCATCCCAATATTATCTAAAAGGAGAAAAGGATTTTTCATAAATTTTTGAGGTTTAAATTTTGTGATAAGGGCTTGTTTTACAGCTTCCCAATCTGCACGTTCTATTTCCCAATCTTGTGTAGCTCCAGTTAAGGCCATCGAAAATAGCTTAAGTTTATCCTGCGGAAAAACTTCGTCATATACCTCGCCTTTAGAATAGATTTTGAGAAATCTGACAGGATCAGATAGCCCATTATACTTTGGAATCTCTTATCGAGGTGACCTTCTAACAATCATCGGTGGAACATCCATTGTGAATCAATTCAATTAGATAATGACATTGGATCTAGATTTTTCAATCAAATCCTATCTCAGATCAAATCTATAAAACTTATATCATTTGACAATAATCAGATTTCTAATTTTTAGGAAAAAGATCAAGTGATCGACACTTCTAAATAGGGATTTTTTAGAATCGCTATCAACATATAACAGAATGACTCAAAAAATTGACAAAGGCTAGATCTAGTAGATCAAAACATTAAAATAGAACAGGCGAAGGTTTCTTGGGCGAAGGTAGACTCAACGAAGGTTTTTCACTGTTATTTTGGGTAAAAAATCACTGATTTGGCTATTTTCGGACAAATGTGGATAAAATAAACTTTGTTGAACTCACAGACAATAAATCTAACTCAGATAAAGCTAGGGTAGAACTAGCGAAGGTTCTTATAGGCAAACAATCAATTTTCTCAGCTGGGCGAGGATTAAAATAGACTTTCTACAAGATCTTGATAAATTTAATCTTCGTCGAACTCTCAGATGATGATTTATTATAAATAGAATCTTCAAAAGGGTCAGCTAAGGTTTAGGCAAATGGCCTTGACAAAAACGTTCGCCCAACTTACTGATTATCAAAAATAGTAAATAGGACTAACATAGACTCTGGCAAAGGTTCTTCTCAAAGAACTGATATTTTTGCAAAAAGGTGTTAAACTTTCCACAAAAGATTACCAACAACTAGATGAACAGTCACTTTGGCCTTCTATTTTTGGTATTATTCTTTGCCGACTTGGACAATTTTGGTGTTTTCTTATGGTTTTTCTGATGTTTTTGCAAATTTGCTGGGAATTAGCCTTCGCCCTTCAATATGAAGGTTCTATGAGTGAAACCGAAGCTTCTGACAACTCAGCGAAGGTTTCTTGTAAGAGGGTAAAAGGTTATCAAATTTTATGATGATTTTGTCTCTTTTTTGTTCAAATCTGACAGAAATGACCAATTTTTGTTGTTTTCTCAAATCCAAATGGATCTTAAGATTGGTGATCTGAATAGCTTCCCCTGCTCAATAATCAACAAAGAAAATAATAATAACATAACTTTTGAATGGAAGCTCGGATTGAGACGATTATGATGCCATTAGAAAGCCCTCGATGAGAGCTTTTCAACGGCACCCAAGATGACCTAGTTCCGAGCAACCGTGAAGAAGTTACGGCCAGTCAAAGTTTTGGTCGCTCAACTATGGGTCAACGTGATATCTCTTTCAAGCGCAGTTGGTCAAACTGGTCAACTGCGCTTGAAAGAGATATCACGTTGACCGACCAAAGCTTTGACTAGCCATAACTTCTTCACGGTTGCTCGGAATTGGATCATTTTGGGTGTCATTGAAAAGCCTAGTCGAGGGCTTTCTAATGACACCGTAATCGTCTCAATCCGAGCTTCCGTTCAAAAGTTATGATTTTTTTCAGCCACAGACTATACTATGCACATAATAGCTAACCAGCGAAGACTGTGTGGACAAGACTGCGGGCAGAAAAAGATTTAATTTTAGTATTTTACATTGCCAAATAATTGTCATCCTACGTGGCAATCCTTATAGGGCCCTTTCCAAAGCCAAATTCTCTCTAATGATCAACCATTTGTCCAACACTAAGTAGATTCTTCGTGAGGCTAGGAATGTACAAGACTTTTTCAACATTGACCTTTCTTGAAGATCCTAAGCACAAGGGGATAGAACCTACACCTTCTATCTTACAATATCATCATTGACTGTATAAATAGACTTGATAGGTATTTCATAAGACAAAAGAGTCGAAAAGTACTCCCTTTTACTTGTCATGTGGAAACTTGCCCCACTATCTATCTACCATGGATCTTCCCCCTTGAAGCTTGATGAAGAAAAGCTGGACATCATTAGTGAGTCATCATGTGGACTCTCTTCCTCGTCTTGGTTGATGTTTGCTTGTCCTTGTGCTTGCTTCCTCTTGAAGCATTCCGAGGAATAGTGCCCCATCTTGCTACAATAGTAACATTTGATCTTTGACTTGTCCTTCTTGGTCTTGCTTGGAGGTTGAAGATCCATCTTGACCTTCAATCTTCGATTGACCCTTCTTGAATGTGGCTCTCTTGCTCTTGGTTTTGCCCTTGTCTTTGGTGAAGAGTTTTTTATCATCTCCATCATGGATAGAGAGCTTATCCATCCTTGCATTGAAGAGTTCTCTCCTACTTTCTTCGACCATGAGGACACCTTGGAGGTCTTCAAATGAGGGCAATTTGCCCATTATGGCATATCCTTGCACCAAGTTAGAGTAATCTACACAAAGGCCATTCAAGATTAGTTGTACAATCTCATCTTCCTTTACAGGCTCTCCTATAAAGGCAAGTTCTTTGTTCAACTCCTTTACCCTCAAAACATATGAATGAGCACTTTCCTATTTATTTTGGTAACATTGAAAGATTTGATGCTTTAAGACAAGAAATCTTGTAGTGTTCTTTGATTCATAAACCTTTTGAAGGGACTCCAAAGCCTCTTGGGCCGAGATACATTCTCCTACTTCTTTTAGGAGCTCATTGGCTACATTTATTTTAATACAATGAAGGATTGGTTTGCACCTCTTTTTGTATTTAGTAGATTCTTGAGGGTGGATAGGTTCATCCTCATCCCCACTCACTATATCCATAGGGTCTTGCATTATAAGGATTGATTCCATTCTTAGTTTTCAAATGGAATAGTTTGATTTGTTCAACCTATCACTAGGATCCAAAAAATAAGCATTCATGGATGTCATCCTCCTCTAAACAAGAGCTTGATCTCTATGTGAAAGTACTGTACTTTAGGACCATAAATGGATCTACAAAAGATCCACAAGAGTGATTGGATGCTTGCTTGACAATCTATCAAAAAACTAGTCATCAAAAAGTTGATCTAGATTGGCAATTTGACAAACAACAAGCATTAACAATCAAAAGCATTGATCAACATTGAAATCTGAGCCCACACGTGTGTACTACAGGCTTCAGTACAGCCTTCAACCTGAGAAACAAGTAGAAATTGATTTGGTTTCATTTGGATCACAAAAACTCAATGTACATAGTGAACTAGCTTGAGATTGCCAATGAGCTCCAAAAATTTTCTATCTTCTCATTATGGAGAGAGGAAATACATACCAAATTCGACTTCCTTCTTGAAGTTAGGTGGATTTCCAGCATGTAATAAGGAAGTTAACTCACTCTCCTTGACCTAAAATTAAACCCTAGTCTATTTTCTAGAGTTATGCTTGGTAGGTAGCTAGTTGGTCAAATTTTCACCTTAAACTTAAGTGTAGGTCCTATAAAGTAGGGATGACCACCAAATAGACATGACCAACTCTCTTGACTTGACCTAAACTACATTAGGATGGATTTCCCAAGTGGCATCATGGCCTCACATGTGTGGGACCCACTTGTGTACACAATTTACACTATTCTACATGGTTTTTTATCAAGCTAGATTTGTCAATTTTTGGCAATTCTTCACACTCCTCCTCAAATTTAGCTTGATCTATTTACAACTCTCTTGATAGATGAATGAAAGCTTTTAGAAGTGTCTAAAAAATCCAGCTACAAACAAGGAACTTTTGAGACTCCAATAGATAATGATGTCCATGAAGGATCTTTCACCACCTCTTCGAGGATACCTTACAAGATGTTCCATAAATGTGTCTATATACATGTAGCACACTTCAAAACTAAACATCATGCCAAGCCATGGATTCCAAGGCATTTTGTGCACTTGAAGATACATCAATTAAAATATTAAGTGCATAAATAATGTTGCCAAAGACAACTTGCCTTGCTTGATCCATATGATTGAGCCTAGATGGCTCCATCTTGATACTCAAGGTTCTTCTTGGAGTCCTCGGGTCTTGAGCTTGCTCCTCTACTTGACTTGACTCCAAAACATCAATGAATTGAATAAGGTGTTGATCCAAAGGTGCTTCTTCAAGTTTACAAATCTTCCACTCTTGAAAGATCACATTTCCACCATTGACAAATTATTTCGCTGAAAACAAGTAGATTCTACAATCTCTACTTGAAGAGCAAAACACTACCATTATTCCTATCATTGAAATAGGATAATCTTTGGTCCTTACATTGGAATGATCATGCTCAAAGCATGTGGATCCAAAGATTTCCAATACAAATGATGTTTCATCTTTTATGACACTATTCAAACTATTACAAAAATAGTTATCCAATGAAATTGCTTTATCAACAACAAATGGAGATATGAAAGCATCTAATTTCATTGTCTTGTCATATAGAGTACTAAATACCATAGATCTTAAAGATAAGCAACAAGTCACTCCATGTCTTCTACTAATACTCTCTAAAAAGTATTCAAAGATAGTATACTCTCCAATGCTCACCACCCTTGCAAGATGCACACTTGAATGGACAATTTGCATGCAATTTGATGACTTGGCCATTGTCATTGAGGACTCCCTTGGAACTATCATGCTTTGAGACTGATCTTCAAGATCTTCCTCCTTTTGATGCTCCTCCTCCATGCAAGCAAGATCACACTTTGCCAAGATCTCCTCTTGAGTGATCTCTAGCTTTGCCAAGCTCATTCTTTCAAAAGCAACACTAGCTTCCAACTTAAACAATCTTCCATGTTTAAATCCCTTTGCAATGCAAATATCATTCTTCAAGATGAAGCAAACACCATGCTTAAAGTGGACATCCAAACCACTTTCTAAGAGTAGACCAACACTAAGCATATTCTTGGTGATTGATGGTACATAAAGGACATTTTTTAGATCCATGCATTTTGAGAATTCTAGACACAAAGAGATGGTGCCAACACCGTCTATCCTACACTCTTCATCATTTGTAGTAAAGACAAACTTTTTAGCAGCATTGAAAGAGTGTAAGGTTGAGAAAAAGTACTTTTCACAAGACATGTGAGAGCTAGCCCCACTGTCGATCCACCAATTGTCTCTTGAATTGCCATTGCTTGAGGATGTAGATGCCATCAAGAATACATCTACTTCATCCTCCTCCTCCTCCTCCTTTGCAAGGTTTCCTTGTTTGTCCTCCTCCACTTGTGCTCTTAGCCTCTTGTAGCATTCAGATGCATGATGCCCCTTCCTTCCACAAAAGAAGCATTTCTGCTTTGACTTGTCCTTTGAGCTTGATGCATCATCCTCTTCTTTGGCCTCCTTTGGATGCTTCTTCTTTCCATTGGTCTTCTTTTTTGCCCTTGAATGAGAAATTGGCTTTCTCATGACCATTCTGCATCGACAAGGAACTCATCCTAGATTTTGCATGGAGCATCCTACACTCTTCAGCCACTAATACACTGTGAAATTTTTCTATAATTGGCAAAGTGTCTTGCAAAACTTTGGACCAAATTTGCAAAGTCATCTCCTAGACCATTAAGGACAATTTGTACAAGCTCTTCATCATAAATCTTCTCTCCAATGGAAGCCAACTCCCTATTTAGAGACTTGATTCTGAGTACATAATCATGTGCACTCTCCTCACTTCTCCTCGTGCTTTGCAAAATTTGATTTCTAAGCATAAGAACTCTAGAAGTGTTGCTAGACTCATAGATTGATTTTAAAGACTCCCAAGCCTCTTTAGCATTAGTACAAGCTGATACTTCTCTCAACAAATCATTGCTCACATTCATCTTCACACAGTGAAGTGCAAGCCTAGATCTCTTCTTGTATCTAGCTAACTCCTGTGCACCTAGAGGTTCATCTTCATCTTCAATCAAGAACTCATAAAGGTCTTGGAGCACCAAGAGTGACTCTATTCTAACCTTCCAAATAGCATAATCTGTAGAATTCAACCTCTCACTAGCTTCTAGAAGGTATGCTCCAGCAGATCCCATCTTACTAGTGACTTCTACAAACAAGAAATAGATTTGATTGACTTGAAACTCACAAAGGTCTCACACTTGCAGTGTTTTACTCAAATTTTATTTCTAATCCAACAAATGGACTTATAATCACAGTTCTATCACTCCCTCACAAAGCTGGAATGAAGATAAGATGAAGTGAAAACTACTTTCAAACAAATCTTGCCAAGAAATGGATTTGATTGTCTCTAGAAACTCACTAAGGTCTCTCTCTTATAGTTTTTCACTCAAATTAGATTCCTAATCCAACAAATGGACTTATAATCTCAGTTCTAGCACTCCCTCACAAAGTCAGAATGAAGATAAGATGATGTGAAATCTACTTACAATCAAATCTTGCCAATTTTGGCTATTTTTGGACAAAAAAATGACTTAATCTCTTTCTTCCTTCTTGGTGTACTTTCAAGACCTGTTTTTAACCTTAATAGGACTTGAACTCAGCCTAGATTAATTAGATTCCATGAAACAAATTCAAATCTAATCAATGGCAAATGATCTTGGTAGATTATCCTAGGATCTCCACCAAAAATTACACCAACAGCTCACAAATTGAATTTTTTTGGATCAAATGAATACCATGCATAAAATGCAGGTTCAGAGGTGCCCACACATGTGGACAGTACGAATTTGGACCCCTACCAAGTTTGGGATCAAATCTCCTCACCAAAAATTTTCTATCTTCTCATTATGGAGAGGGGGAATACATACCAAATTCGACTTCCTTCTTGAAGTTAGGTGGATTTCCAGCATGTAATAAGGAAGTTAACTCACTCTCCTTGACCTAAAATTAAACCCTAGTCTATTTCCTAGAGTTATGCTTGGTAGGTAGCTAGTTGGTCAAATTTTCACCTTAAACTTAAGTGTAGGTCCTATAAAGTAGGGATGACCACCAAATAGACATGACCAACTCTCTTGACTTGACCTAAACTACATTAGGATGGGTTTCCCAAGTGGCATCATGGCCTCACATGTGTGGGACCCACTTGTGTACACAATTTACACTATTCTACATGGTTTTTTGATCAGGCTAGATTTGCCAATTTTTGGCAATTCTTCACACTCTAAGAATGGATACATAATAGAAGAGATGCAAGTACTAGCTATTCCACTATCTAGGGACCTGAGAATGATCAACAAATGAATTCTCAACAAGATGCTACTTGATCTTGAACTCAATCAATTCTATTGAAAAATATACAAATAGTAACTAGCTTGTCTGATGTGGAAAATTTATCCATTGACGACTCCTTGATCTAAATTTCACAAGGCTTTTAAAGATCCAATCAACCTGAGAAAAGATGATCTAAATGCACATAAATGCCACTCTAAATCACTCTTATAAAATCAAGTAGAACCTTTGTGCGAGAATCAAAACAATTTACTTCTAAACACAAGCTAAAAAAAGCACAATTTTGACAAAAAATTGATCTTAATGATGAGTAAGTAAAAAATGCTTTGGACTGAATCTAAATGACTCTTAGAAGGTCTCTCATACACCTGAGAAAGACCCAAATCAGCTCCAAAAAGTTTGATCCTTCTACCTCTCCAATGCTTGAATGCTACTCAAGATTGTCTCCAAAACTCGCTTTGAATCAAATGTAAGGAAGCAAGCAAAACTTGCTAACTTGATTTTATAGATAAGAAATGACTTGAAACTTGTTTTAGAAGCCTAAGCACCTTTGGATCAGATCCTACAAGAACTTAATTTGATTAATAATGGAGATACAAATCATAGATAATCATAAAGAATCAATCAATGCTTGAATTGGTCCAAAGTCTATGATGCTAGTGAATCAAATTGCATCAATATAGATCATTTCATGATCAAGCTCTGATACCATGTTAAAAATTGTAGCAAAAGGACTCCAATAAACTTGTGAAATGATGGAGGAAGCATCTTGAATAGATCCAATTGAAATCCAATACCAAACACACCATCCAATTTAGTGTTTACTAGCTTTTCCTTGGTTTTAACTCCACTATAAGGCTCTAATTCTTGCAATTTCCTTCACACGTGTGAGTGTACGGCTTGCCACAGGCAGAGAACAGTATTTCAACTCTCTAATCAATCCCACAAATGCAAAGAACCAAATGCATGGCAAATATCAAGCATAGAGATCACCAATAACAATGATAGAAGGAATGCCAAATTTCAAGTTGCTGATACTTTGATGGAGAAACCATTACATATATGTAAAAGTATTGTACTTTAGGACCATGAATGGATCTACAAAAGATCCACAAGAGTGTTGGATGCTTGCTTAACAATCTATCAAAAAATTAGACACAAAAAAGTTGATCTAGATTGATAATTTGACAAACAACAAGCATTAACAATCAAAAGCATTGATCAACATTGAAATCCAAGCCCTGACGTGTGTACTATAGGCTATAGTACGGCCTTCAAGCTAAGAAACAAGTAGAAATTGATTTGGTTGCATTTGGATCACAAAAACTCAATGTACATAGTGGAGTAGCTTGAGATTGCCAATGAGCTCCAAAAATATTCTATCTTCTCATAAGTAGCTCGGATCTGAGCACTTTAGGGCTTCTTTGAACTCATCATGACACATTTTGGCCTTATTTCAAATATGTCATCCAACTGTAGGATGAAGAATAGAGTCCTATGCTATTTAGGACGTGACATCCCACAAGATGGCCAATAATAGAGTTCTTGAAAAGCATCCTATGCTATTTAGGACATGTGACATTCCACAACATGGCCATCTTACCAATTACAAGTCATATGACCAAAATTGGTCCAAACTAGCTTGTGCATTTTAGCAAAAGAAACACATTACAATCTAGAGTGCACAAAGAAGCACACCCCACCTACCACCATCTTGACTTTGACTTCTAATTAGAACTTAGCAAAACTTATTTAACTTAGACTTTGGGCCCCTTTTACATAATTTTATACTCTTTTGAAAACTTTGAAGGATTTTGTTTCTAAAAGTGAGGATTCTAGAATTGTTTCTAAACTCATAAATAGCTTGCAAAGTATCCCAAGCCTCCTTGGCAAAGACACATGCTCCAATTTCTCTCAAGAGTTCATTGGACACATTCAATTTGATGCAATGGAGAGCCAACCTTGCTCTCTTCTTGAACATTATGGATTCTTGAGGCACTTGAGGCTCCTCCTCATTTCCGAGCACAAAAATAATCTT
>MU834823.1:0-43919 GCA_029204225.1 Diphasiastrum complanatum
ATTTGATTTCATTTATTCTAGAAAATTTGACAATAGATCAATTCAACAAGAAATGAAGTTCCTTTTATATTTTTTCTTTAAAACAAGAAAAATTTTCAGCTGTACAAAATATGTATGTATCTTTCTATTTCTAGAAATATTAGTCTATGCAAATAGCAAAATGAAATATTGGAACTAGTTATTCTACCTTTTGTTGAAAATCTAGTTGATGATATTCATTTATATCATAAATCTAGAAAGAGAATAATAATCGCCTAACTAAACTCGATAATTATCACTATATAGAGTAGTGTAGCAGTGCTAGTAAAATGTATATGTAGTATGCACATTATTATCTTTAATCTTTCAATCGTGAAATCAAAGAGCACTCATAGAATTGTGTCACTAAGCTTAGAGATCTTCATCACGAGCTTGTCTCTCAAAAGTACACATTTGGATTGCACATAGCTTGAGATTTATTTAAATGAACTTAGAAAAAAAAAAAACCAATTAAGTATAAAAGCTTAATGATAATACAAGAATTTTCTCTCTCTATTTTTTTCTCTCTCGAATTCATTCTCTCTGTTACAATATCGCAAGACATCATTCTCTTCGAAGTTGATGTTTAACTTCCATCTTTTAGAAAGAATTTGACTAAAAACTCTTCACAAAAAAGGCCAAAGATTCGCAACATAGTATGCAATTATATACAAAAAAAAATTGTTCACTAAATTCCACTTTTTATTAAAATAGTCAATCAGTTCTCTTAAAAAATACATGACAATTTATAAAAGAAGTCACTATGTTGCTGATATTCAACTTTTTATTCAAAAATCACATTGTAATGACCACTTGCAACTTCTACAAAAAGCTTGTTATGCATTTCATATTTTATATGAGGTTGATGATTATAGAATCAAGCATCCATCAATTTCAATTTTGAACATATTCTCAAAACCTAAAATTAGTACCTTCATAACAAATATGCTTTCCACTATAACCACTTCAACATTGAGTTCATATAGTAGATATAACAAAAATCAATATAGGAAGTGAATATTATAAACTTTAGTCATATTGATAACTTAGTTGGTGGAGAGAAACAAACTATTTTCTAGCTAGGAATTGAGCCAATTGGAAGAACTTATTTATAAGATCTCACCTTATATATGTGTGAATGATTTTATATTGTTAGTTCTAAATATTTATAAGATGCATGATGAATTATTGAACTATTAGAAAAATAATATATTGTTTTAGTCAATACAAATTAAACTTTTTGGCCTAACATTCTGATAAAGAGTTTTAAAAAAAAAATTGAATGTATATGAGCTAATAAAAAGACCTCTCGGAGAGAATTAAATCCTTGATTTTTTTTTTTATCAATTTCATTATCAACAAAGACACAACATTCTCCATCTAGGGTTTTTTTAGTCACTATTAATATGGAAATGGATTATCAATTTTTAAGCATAAAAGATATTATTGAGTTATGATTAAGTTCAAATGTTTGCCATCAAACTTCAATAATCAATTGATATCATCATTTCATTACTGGTAGATTTTATTTTCATGTCATTAAAAAGTCTAATTACACATGTAAAAAAGTTAATAGTGTTTAAATCAAATCATTTTTTTATTTTCATATAATAAATCTTAACAAAATTATACATTCAAGTCTTCCTATAGTCGATTAATATGCTATCTTACGAAACTTTAAAATTCTTCATAAGACATTTTGTTATACTAATTCAAATAGGTCAACTTCTATATGTATACAAATCAAATATTTTAAACCTTTTCAATTTAGCCAAAATAGTTTTGAGATTATCTTGGACGAGTTTTGTTATTCAAAAGATAATTTTAGTGTGTTTGTTTTTTTTGCCAGGGACTTTTTAATATTCATGTTGTTTCTCATTTACAATAAATGTATAAAAAATAAAATCATCTCCTATATAACTACTCATAAAGGTATTAAAGATTGTGTGAAATTCTCAAAAGCAATGATGTTGGATTTATCTCTCTCTCCCTAAATCCAATTGTTAATCTAGATTCATTCATGTTGTTGCATATTTACTCGCGTTGTTGCACAATCGACAAAAATACACAAGTATCGCAAATAGGTATATATGTGGTAGTCAAACCATTGAAGGAGTATCGAGTGTCGACTATTGACTATCAACAGAAGCCTAAATGTTCGAACAACTATCGAATCGAACATTCGAACCTTTGTCAATCTCACCTCTAGCTAATTTGACTCTAGTTCAAATCGACAATTGTCGACTATCTAATTAGCATGATATCACTCTTAATGAAGCTAGTTACTAGCCTAAATCAATTCTATTTGAAAATGTTTTGCCTGAGAGCTTGCACCCTCTATTTTCTATCTCTTCTCTGTCTCTTGTTGTGAGATTGTGCTAGATTGTGGATAGTGTGTTGATCTATGCATAGTTATGAGTTGTGAATCATTTCACCCTATTTCTAAATGATTATGGATCAGATATAAAGCTTTATTTGTGTTTCATTTATGATCATGACATTTATATTGGTTATCTCTACATTTCATGCAATTTTGCAGGTGTTCCTGCCTAACATTGTGTAGAATTGTTTGTGCTATCACTTGGGTCATAGATCAATCAAATAGAATGTTTAACTATCATTTTATTTACATGGTATGAGATCTTAGGATTGAACAAAATTCATGTTATGATTAGGTCTGGATCATGTTTGGAGGGAGCTAGTGTTCTAGCCTCTCATTCGTGAAGCTAGTCACCAATTTTGGTGTCATCCATACACATGTTTGGGAGGCAAGAAAGCTTGGAGATCTAAATTATTGTGAATTATTTGTTTTTTGGAGTTAGGATATGTTGTTCATTTGAGATCATCTAAGGTGTAGATGGCTTAACATTCCACAAGGCAATGATTCTTGAGCTAGAGAATTTGTGAGTGATTTGATTCTAAAATATATAATTCAGAGTTTCTTCTTAAATTCAGGTTTGAATCTTTTTCTTATTAATTTTTGGGGTACATAATTGAGTGGATGTGGATTAGAAATCTTTTCTTCAAACTTTTGTAGTTTGGTGTGACATTGTCAACATTTCTAGCAACTAATTTTGGCATTCATGAAAAGATTGGAGTAGTATCTTTCAATATCTGATGGGATCTCTTGTTTCATGATTTAATTTGTTCATTTATGCATTCAAGACTATTAGAGAACACATGGTTGGGTTCTATTTCTTTCCATTGTGTTTTTTTCTACTTTGAGAGCAAAATTTGCCCATTTCTAGCATGCTAGTCAACTAGGTTCATGATTGTGGTGGAAGTAAGGTGTTCAAGATTTATTTGATCTACTTTTAGGTTTGAAGAGAGTGCTAGTATACACAAGAACAAGTCACATTCAGATATCTATCAAGAACAAGAAGGATCAAGCCTCCTCAACATGGCAAAGCAAGGGGGTTTATCATTTTTCGAGCCAAAACATCCGAGCGACGAGCTAGTTCTGAGCGATGGTGGTTGCCCACTTCCATTTTCCATCTAGGAGCATCTGTTAGAGGTAGCCCAAACACATTCATCCACCATTTATTACTGGCTTTCTAGTAGTTCAATGTGACCTTTTTTTTCTTCACTGCCATTATCTAAATCGGCCGGATGACTGTGGGGGCTGGAATACAAGGCCGCATTTCAATGGAGCCCAAAAGAATCAAGAGAAGAAGCACCTTACATGGAAGTAGCCTATGTATATAACAATCTTGTGTAATTAATGGCCCAAGCATAACATCCTGCATGTATAAGCCCATCTTGAAGAGCCCCCAATAGTTAGTTATGTTAGCTCGGCATCCTGCAAGTGTAAGTCCAACTTGTGGTGCCATTAGTCACTAGGGGGCAAGAAAACAATTTTGGCAAGTCTGAAGGTTTGAACTTAGACTTCAAAAAGTATGTAAAAGTCAAAGTCAAGCTTCTCAAAAAGGAACTTGAATTGTATTTTGAGACTTGAAATGTCTTGTCCCATAAGAAAATGTGGAAATTAAACACACAAGCTTCTATAAAAAGAAGCCCATTGTATGTAATTTTCATCCTTACTGCAAGAGAGCTAAATGCTACTATTTTGGATCCACATATGCTTGTTATGGTGTTTGGTCATTATATATTAGCTTAACTTTGTGCTGGTTGCTATTTCTTCTAAGTTATTGCTATTTTGGCTCATAGTTAGCAGGTGTATTTTGTCTCTAAAGTGTTAGTTAGCTATTAGTGGCTAGAGAGAGAGAGAGCAGGAGGGCATGGAGCTCTAGTAGAGAAGAGAGACAAAAAGAGAGAGGGAAAGTTGTGTGTGTGTGTGTGTATGTGTGTGTGTGTGTGTTGGAGAGAGAGAACAGAGAGAGATAGAGTTAAATGTTAGTTCATTTTGGTTATGTTTATGGTGTAATGTTATCTTATTTGTAAGTAGAAGTAGTTGTTGCTTTTATTGTTGTGCTTGCATCTCCAAGGCTCCTAGGATAGAGCCCTACTTCCCATGCTACAAATGACTTGGAAGAAGGTGGATGAACCCCTCTTCTTCTTGACAACATTGGCGCCATTGCCGGGTGCCAAATGCTTGCTAACATTCTTTGTTTTTCACTTCTTCTATTTGCTTTTTTTGGACTGGTCACTCGTTTTAAAAGGCTAGTTTGTGAAAAAAATTTATGCATCTGTTGCTTGTAATTTGTGTGTTTTGAGCATGTGGATGTGTGGACCTACCATTAAACTAATATCTCCTCACAGAACAAAGGAAAAAAATAGCTTTCAATCTATTTTAAAGCCTGCTATGAAAGTGTCCTCCCAGAGAACTGTTTGTGTGAACATTGTAACAATCTGCCAAACAGGTTTTGCACTCCCAAAGAGGTGTTTAGAGGCCCAAATATTGACATCCAGGTTTGCTTGTTTAACCACAGATCAAGCAGACCTTAGACTACAACATATCATAGGGGCAACCTTGAATCTTAAAATTTGAAAACTTTATCAAGCAAAAACCTCTAGAACACGTTTGCATTCCCTAGAGGTGCAGATCTTGATATCTAAGTTTGCTTAGCTCATATTTGGGTTATCATTACATGCTGAAACTACTGTCCAGAGAGTGAACCCAGACCGAACCCTGCTCCAGGGAACTGCCTTCAAAGTTCTGGAAGTTCTTGCCTCTATAGCCTTAACATTAGCTCATCTAGATTTGACTCCTTCACTATTGGTAGATCTCACTGAGCTCAATATATAGTCCAGAGGGCAAACCTAGATTCCAAAATTCCATTACTATACATCAAAAACTGTGAAGATCTTGATTTTTTTCACTTTTGATCTGGCCACTGTACTTTTGAGCTCCCCCACCTACTAGGGATTAATTTCACAAGTGTTTGATCTATTATACTCAAGGGGAGTACAAACTCCATTAGATCATTTTCCAAGTGCAAGCCAAAAGTCAAATCTACACTTTTCCAGATTTGTACCAGCCTGCCAAGTGAGATTGATACATTGTCCCAAAGTGGATTTTCTCAAGACTCACTAGAGATCTACGTTAGCCTCTTTGCAGGAGGCATTCTCCAATCAAGATAAACTTAACTTGAGACAAATGAACCCAGGCTCCCACAAGATCAGCCTAAAAATTGCATATTCCCAAAAATACACTTTTTGACCTACAAACTTCAATTTTCAAGATCTAGGTTTGCCACTTTCATTGAGAGATCTGATATAGATCTTAAATCCCCAAGAGGACAAACCTAGAATCCCAAGGGTGAGCCCAATCTTGCCATTTTTTACTCCTAGTTCCATCAAGTTACATTTCCAGATTTGAATTTTCCAATTGTGTGAGCATTCCTAGTTGGTGAATCCCAAGGTGGAAAGTTGATAAGGCTTGATCAGGTCTTCATTCCCATTCTCCCTACTCATATTCCCCATATGTACCTTCATTTTATTCTCCTTTTTGTTCTCCAACCTGTATTCCCCACTTTTGTTTTATAGATCTACATTTCCCAGTTCACCATTTTACATTTCCAAGATCTGATCTACATTCCCATTCCATCTCCTTTCATTTATCTACCTTACATTTCCAACTTTTTACATTCTCCAAATTCACATTCACAAGTCCTTGATATTCTCCAACTTATATCCTTCCTTATTTCCATCAACCATATTTCCCAATTTCATATTCTTAGTTTCAGATTTGATCTACATTCCCCAAACCCCCATCACTTCATCAAAATTTTTCATATTCCCAAGTTCTTTCTTTTTCTAAGTCTTTAGACCCAAACTCCCAAGATCCACTCACCTTGTTCCCACATTCCCATTTTTCTCACATTCCCTTGTTCACAAATCTACATTCCCAATCACCTATCTTTTTCAGATCTTACCATCAACCACCCAAGATCTCATTCCACTTCTAATTTTTCGACCTCTATCTTTTAGATTCTCCAGGCTGATTCCCAATTCTACATTCCTAGATCACATACTCCAATTCCATCTTCCCAAACTTGTGTTTCTGCATCCCCATATTCCCACATTCCCATTCCCAAGGCTTCAATATTAAATTCCTAGATTGAAGTAGCCTTGTTGCCTTTCCAAGCATGATACTTTTCCAAGTTACAAACTTAGAAAGTACTTTTGTTTGGATGAAACTAAGATTAGGTTGAAAGACTAGATCTAGGATCTCGAGAGAGAAAGAGAATTTGCTTGGAGATCAAGAACCATCAAAATCTCCAAAAGCAATTCGACATGGTTGCCAATAATCCAAATCCCCAAGAGAATCTAGTACCACATGAGGCACCAAGAGCCCAAAGGATTTGGCAATCAGTTAGCTTATGTCATACTAATACTAGGAGCTATCCCACATAACCGACGAGCCCCTAGACTTGATCTACCATGGTATGATGGTACTGTGAAAGATTCAATTTTCATCACATTTTGCAATATTTCCATATTTGGCATATTGAGGCCAAAACTTGTTTTAGACTTAGAGGTTGACTTTTCAAAGTTCATTAGTCTAAATTTCATTTGAATAAACACTTTTTGAAAGTGTGGGAAAGTTAGAATGCGAGTTTGAGTAGATTCAATTTGAATAGATGGGTACATTGAATCTAGACCCAAAATTAGTAGGGTTAGCATTTTGGTGGGAAAGCCAAGTGGCCAAATAGGGTTTGGACCTGTTATAAAAGGATGTAACTCGTGGAGAGAGCAATCTTCTCTCTTCTCTATCTCATTTCATGCTTATACATGGTTCTCTTGGGTTCTACTATCCATTGGTGCACTATCTTGGTGATTGCTTGTAATTCTATGTGTAGAATGATCTATATTTGCTATATTTGGATCCACACATGTGAAATACAGTAGCTTTTTGGTTTTGTACAGATAGCAACAGTACTTTTTCATTTCATTCAAGTTTGATCAAGTTCTATTGGTGTTTGCATCTCATTTTATGTGTAGATGCTGATTTTTCTACATTGGTGAGATTGGTAGTGTATTTCTCTTTCTAACCAAAGATCATTCAAGTAGATTGGATCTTAAGGATCTGAAATCTGTCACATGGTATCAGAGTTTTTTTTCAGGTTATGAAGGAGGAAATCAGATCTATCAATGATTTGGTAAAGATATCAAGTCTAGAGCATGCTAGAGAGGATTCTACACCTAAATCGGATTTTTTGCTTTTGTAGATTGGATCTTTTGTAGATCAAAACACTAAATAGGTCAATATACTTGATCAATTCTGATTTTTGAATTCACATACTAGATTTGGCCGATTTTTGGATCTTTGGATCAGCCCAAGTGGTGGCTTATAGATTGCATATCAAATTTTCAGCATTTGCATGTAGACTTGGAATAGTCAATTTTTTGTGATTTTGTCAAAACCTTAATGTTGATTGGATCTCTAGATAGTGAGGTTGCTGGAACTCATTTGAGTGTGTTTCAATCTTAGGAAGTGGCAAAAGTCATTAGATTGAGGACAAATCATAGGTTGATCAAGATTCCATGATTCTATGTGTTGATTTGCTTGGATAAGTGCTAGAAGAGAATTTGTGAGATAGTTTCAAATCTTGGCGATTTCTATTGAAAGCATTTTCAAAGGAGTTCTCTGTGCATTGAAGAAGGTTGAAAGAGAAGATCAGGTCATTGCTACATGGCAACCTCAATTGGAGTCATGTTGGAAGCCAATGATAGGCTTACCTCAAGTAACTATTCATTGTGGAAAGTGAGGATGGAGTCACTTCTTGAGATGAATGATGTTTTGGATTTTGTTGTAGGTTTGTAGGAGAGACCAGCAACACAACAAGATCAAGTGAGGTATGACAAGAGGGCCAAGAAGGCTCTACACATGATAAAGATGAATGTTACCAATGAACTTCTCAAGGAAGTTGGTAAGTGCACATCATCTTTGAATCCAAGTCTACTTCTAGAGTGTTGACTCTAAGAAGGCAAATCTTTTCTTGTTTGCAAAAGAATGAAGAAAGTCCAAGTACTTTTGTTTTGAGAATGAAAGCATTGAATGATGAGTTAGCTTGCATAGATGAAAGCATTAAGGAAGGGGAGCTTATTCAGGTGATTCTTAATGGCTTGTTGGATGCTCATGCTAACATTGTTCAAAGTATTGCTATTCAAAAGACTTTGCCAAGTTTGATAGATCTTCAAGAGATCTTGATCAATGAGGAATATAGGCTTCAAGCAAGAGGTGGATCTACATCGACACTTCAAGAGGATGCTATGTTCACAAAGGGCAAACTCAAGGGCAAAACCAAAAGTAAGTGGTCTAAAGGGCAAGATCAAGTGAATGCTTCTTCAAGTGGCAAAAAGAAGGATAGATCAAAGCTCAAGTGCTTCTATTGTGGCATCAAAGGACACTTTGCAAGTGAGTGCTACAAGAAGAAGAGAGATCAAGGAGACAAGCAAGGTAATCCAACTCTTGAAGAGGATGGTTTGGATGTTCAAGATGCAAATGATGATGCTTTTGTGATGTCTACATGTATGCTTGCTAATGATGGAGATCTAGATCCTTGGTGGATTGATAGTGGAGCAAGTTCACACATGACCTTTCACAAAGAGTACTTCACGTCTTTGTTGGCATATGGAGATGACAAGAGGGTGATCTACATGGCCAATGATGGTGAGTGTGCAATCAAAGGGATTGGCACAATTCCTATCTCTCACTCTACAAATAGGAATGTTCATTTGGAGGATGTCTTGTTTATTCCATCTATTACCAAGAATCTACTTAGTGTGAATCAAATGCTAAGTAAAGGCCTCAAGGTGGAGTTTGATGGAGATGCTTGTTTGATCAAAAGGAAGGATGTCTTGATTGGAAAAGGTAAAAGGCAAGGGAAATTGTTTCAAACTTGATGCTTGCGTTATTGCTAACCAAGATGGATGTGTTGCAAGGGAGCAAATTTCTATTCAAGAGGTTTGGCACAAAAGGATGGGACACCTCAACTTCAAGTCATTGGAGGTAATGGCAAGGAAGAAGGTTGTGATTGGTCTTCCAAGTTTCTTAAGTAATGTCAAGCATGTTTGTGAGTCTTGTGCTTTGTCTAAGTCACATAGACTACCTTATACTAGATCTATGGCAAGATGAAGATGGAGGCTCATTCATGGAGTATCATGGTGGATACAAGGCAACAAGGACAAAGGAGGAGGAGACATGCAAGCAAATGTCGATCACTCCCATTTATTGTTTGTTTGTTGTATTTTTCCAAAGAGTTCAGAGTTGGAAGCATGGTGGAATCATTTCATTTACATTCTATTTGATTCTTCATGTTCTAGTTACATCTTGATATGTAAAATTGATGTGAGAAATAGTGAAGCATCCCAAGTGGACACTATTCTCTATATCAACTATGGTTATTTCTATTCTGAGCATTACATGATCATTGAAAGGAGATCTATTCTTAGGAAGAAGATCATTCTTATGATGGATCAAAAACTATGCTAGGAGCAAGCATATTGAGATACAACATCATTTTGTGAGGGAGCGAGTCATTGCAAAGGAGGTGGAGCTTCAACATGTGTCTTCAAGGGAATGTGTAGCTGATATCTTCACCAAAGCATTGGGAAAAGACTTGTTCATGAAGCATAGGACTTCACTTGGAGTATTATCAAAGTCTATGCTAAAACTAGTTGAAGGGGAGTGTGAAAGATTCAACTAGTTTCATCACATTTTGCAATATTTCCATATTTGGCATATTGAGGCCAAAACTTGTTTTAGACTTAGAGGTTGACTTTTCAAAGTTCATTAGTCTAAATTTCATTTGAATAAACACTTTTTGAAAGTGTGGGAAAGTTAGAATGCAAGTTTAAGTTGATTTAATTTGAATAGTTGGGTACATTGAATCTAGACCCAAAATTAGTAGGGTTAGCATTTTGGTGGGAAAGCCAAGTGGCCAAATAGGGTTTGGACCTGTTATAAAAGGATGTAACTCGTGGATGTGAAGAATTGGAAAAGATTATCTATGCTAGATATAGGGGTCTTATGTTTTTTATATCAAGCATCTAGGTGTAGGATGTTGATAGGAACAAATTTGGCATAGATGGCAAATCATGCATTTCCACTTGTAATGCCACTATTAAGCCAAAATAGAGTAAGAGTCTAAACTCGTGCCAATTAGAGTGTAGACAAGTGTAATGCTTTTGTTTGATGAATTCTAAGAGGTCCAGTAGGATTTAGAGGTGGAACCATATGAGGTCCAATAGAAATTTGAGGTGTGCTTGAATATAGTCCAATAGAATTAAGAGGTGCATGGATCAATGGTCCAATAGGATTAAGAGGTGACAAAGTGTGGTCCAATCATAGTTAAGCATAGTGGTAGCTTGTGGATCTACTAGTATCATTGTACTCCTCATTTTGGATCTAATTACTTGATCCCAAACTACCGGCTGAAGTGTGGGTTTGCCCCTCTTGATTTCCTGTTCCATCATTCTCATCATCATCTCGTGGCTTCGTTATGTGAGCACCTGCTTGGGCCTTGCATGTCGTGTCCCATAATTGGTTCACCTTGTCCAAGACTTGCTGCAGGGCCTTCGTTGTTTCTTCCAGCTGCTTCTAGGACTCCAGGATGATCTTCTCTTGTTTCGCCACAATGTTTTCAAAATTCTTCTTATCGGCCTCTCGCTCTTGGATCAGGCTTATGTATTTCTTCATCCGGATGGCTAAGACCTGTGGGGCCTGGATTTGAATGTCCTCGGATTTGATGGGAGGAGCATCAACTATCATTGCACCCGATGATCCGTCTCGTACTTGGTCGATTTGTACCATCTGGTGCTTCAGTTGTTGCTGGACCTCTTTCAGAGTGGATTTTTGCCCAGCCATTGCGGATCTGGTTTCTACTGTCTCTTTTTCCTTTTCGTTGGCTAGCCTTTGATATCACGCAATCTCTTGGTCTTGATGTTGGACCTTGCTCTATAGAACTTGATGCTGGCTCACCAACCAATGCATGTGGTAGCTCATTTCGGATAGGCCAATCATTGAGCATTTGGCTGCTTCAGTGAGCCTTTTAGGGTTAGAGAGGGTTGGATATTGATCTGGGGTGTGAGATGGTGAGTCTAAAGCAAAAAATAGGCGTGGTATTAGAACTGAAGATGGAGGTGGAGGTGGAGGTGGTGGAGGTGTCTGACTTCTTCCTGGTTGCGTCCCCTTTGTTGGCTCGTCGTCGCTTATCTCCATCAGGTCCGCAACATCAAAATATTGAGATGTGTCCAATACGTGGACTTGTTGGGCCTATGATTGTTGATCTTGTGACTGTTGGGTTGCTCCCATGTCTTAAGGACTGGATATTTCCACTCCTCCCCCCCCCCCCCCCCAATAATTGTGCTGATAGTGATGTTGGTGGCATTGGCGTCGTAAGGGATATGGGTGGTATTGGCTGCATCTGGTGGTTGAGTAGCAGAGTGTGATGTGATGATGGGTTGGGTTGCTGCTGATGTAGTTGCTCCATCACCCCCTCCCCCCCCCCCCTCATGGACATGTGAGGGTGACGAGCGTTGTTGTGATGCCGTCGAGGAACTGCTATGATCCGAGGTGGAGCCATCGAAAGCTGATCCGACGGGTGATGTACTGCCAACAAGAAGCTTCTTTTGCATGTGTTGTTGCAGAGTGTCAGACAACTGGGCCTTGGAGGTGTCGGTCGCTTGAGGGTCAGATGTTGTTGCCTTGTGGATCCAGTTGTGGGCTTGTTTGTCTCTGTACCAGTGGTAGGATGCTGGTGTTGGCCCGTTTAGGCTCTGTTCCCGATGGGGAGGTGGCTTGTGACCGTGCACACTTGGACTTTTGTTGATCGATGGGGATGTCTCATGCCTTGTCCGCAAGCTGCAGGCTTCGTTGAAGCTTTGGCCCATTATGTAATTGTTGAAGGGCGATATCTGTCAAGAGATACCCGAGCATTGTTGTCTGGTGCTTGTTCTAAATGCATTCATGAAGACAGTTTGAGACAAACTGTGCCCAGTCATAGAGATTCTGGGAATGCAGTTGTGAATCTGCCATCATGTGAAACAAGGACATGGGTACCCTTTGTAGCTGTTTCCTTGGTTGTTGCGTGTACTTGGTCAGATATGCATAGGCTGCTTGTAGCTGTGGGTCATTGATGGCTTCGACATGGTACCCATCCTTGTTCTTCCACTTGGGCACTGATGGGTCAATGAACTTGAAGTAGGCTGTCTCCTCAATTTTTTTTAGTGTCCTCGTCACAACATTGGGTCCTCATGGAAACCCAAAAGGTTGCAGGTCTGCCGGTGCAAAGGAGAGGTTGTACACATAGTTCCTCATAGGGGAAACTATTAAGCTGCAGGACCTTGTTGTGGCATTGTAGTTTGCATAGACCATATGCACAAGATAGGGGCTTTGATACCCCGTGAGTACAGGTGTTTGGAATTCAATTGCTTGTAAGAATATGGCTGCCTGTTGATACCAGTGTTGCATTTCTGTCAGATCCAATTGGGACAATTGGATGTCGAGCTTATGAGCTTCAATGTCATCAAAGCTGGTTGTAGAATTGGTAGACATGATGAAAAAACTGGAAAAGAAGGATCTGGAAAAACATTGTCAGTTGAGATGGAAGTGGGGGGTGTCGGTTGGGATGGAGTGTATGGCGTTGGCTGAGATGGGAGTGTATGGTGTCGGCTGAGATGGAGTGTATGGCGTCAGCTGAGATGGGAGTGTGACAGATTGATGAGAAGGAGAGATGGTGGGAAAGAGGTAACTGGGGGAACTATGGATGGGAAGTGGAGGTGCTATGGGAAGGTAAGTAGGGCGTGCAGAATGGGTTTTAGGAGTGGCAAAAAGAGGACTTTTGGTACTTGGGTGTAACGACGCGAAAGAGATGAAAAAATGTAAAGAAGGTGACTGGCGGTTAAGGCGGGTGTTTGGATAGGGTAAAACAGTGGGATATGCAGAATAACTGGTGATGTTCAATAGTGTCATGGAAGCGTTCTGAGAGCTTGCGTGACACTACCTCTCAGCGTGAAAATATGAAAAACTATGTGGTGCTCCTCTAGCGATCTGAGGTTCGAATATTGTCTGTGATGGCACTCTTTGTGGAACTCGGATGAGGTTGGCTGAAAACGGGTGGGGATGGTGTAGACATGGTGATGGATGCATTGGATGAAAGAGCGCCAGGATCGTGGAGGGTGTTCACAAAATTGCCAGAGTTTTCTTTTGCCAGGAGCTCCAAGGTCGTGCATCGCTGAGGTGAAAAAGTGTTCGAAATGGGAGGATTTATGGACGTCGTCGGGTCGGCGCGGTTGCGATGGGACGTGTGTGTAGCGTCGGTCGAGATTTAAGGGGTGTCACGTCGGTTGAGTTATGATAAAAACGTGTCGGTCGAGATTGAACTGAAGGTCGTTGGTTGAGATTGAAGTGGATCCCATTGGTTGAGTTTTGATAAAAACGTGTTAGTCGAGATTGAACTGAAGGCCGTCGGTTGAGATTGAAGTGGATCCCGTCGGTTGAGATTGAAGTGGATCTCGTCGGTTGAGATTGAAGTAGATCCCATCGGTTGAGTTCTGATAAAAACGTGTTGGTCGAGATTGAACTGAAGGCCGTTGGTTGAGATTGAAGTGGATCCCATCGGTTGAGATTGACCAAATTTGCAATATGAAGGAATGGATCTGTAGTATGCAAGTGAAGAACTTCAAGGGTGAAAAAATATGATTGAGGCACAAAGTCGAAGTTTTTTATAAAAAGAGTGTATCCCCAAGGATGTTTGTATGCTGGAGATACCAGTTAGTCACAGAGATGAGGTGGCCAAAGTGGGAGAAGCAGCTCCTATGGTATAGCCTAGCTTTTGTTGACCTAGAACCTTCATGACCCATGAGTATGTACAAGAAGGAAAAAAATGCATAGAAGGGATATAAAAAGAAGACATGCAAAACTAGAAGTACAAGTAATAAAAAATAAAAATAAAATTAAAAACAATAAACATAGAGAAATGTAGAATATGTACTAGGAAAAGATGTTAAATTGGGTCAACAAAGAACAACTCTTCATAATACCACCGTAGACGACCACCGTTTACGACAGGTTGATGGACTTTTCAAGAGTTCATTTCAATCTTAGGTGTTGGAAAAGTTTATCATATTGGGGAGAGGATAGATTGTTCCATATCTTTGTGATTTCTTCTTGAATTTCATTTGTTGATTTCAAGGGTCTGCTTTGTGCATTGGAACAGGTTTAGAGTATAGATCAAATCATTGCAACATGACAACCTCAAGTTAGAGATCAATTATTCGGATGAATCACTCCCGATAGTAGAATAATCTAACAATTCAAAATGAATGTGTTAGAAGGCTATGCAGAGTTAAAATGAGTAAATCGAGAAAAATTTAATGAGAATACCTTGTTAAATCATGGTTTATTAGTTAACTCGAGTTAATCCATAGCGTCACAAAACTCAATGTTCAAAATTTTACATAGATTTTTAACAAGCTAGCTTTATACAAATAACGAATGGTGCCATCAAGAAAATCGTGCTCCTCAATCGACTTTGTGCTTCTGTTCAATGAGAAAGATGACAATGGATTATGAGTGCCAAGAAAGTATTCAAAACTTGGGTTTTGTTGCATCCATCATCAAAAGGAAAATTTTGAAAAAGCAAGAAGACAAACTACCATTTCAAATTTATTGGAGGCCAGAATTATGGATTTGAGAACATCATCAGGAGGAAAATCTATATCTGAAATATTCGTTCAACATGTATATATGCATTCAGAGTTAAATGTGCAAGGACTGAACTGTCGTGATCACAAAAAAAACAACTGTGAGTGTTAATATATTATTTTCACTTCTATTTGTTACATTCTAGATCATTTATTTGTAAACTGCTAATGTGATCATTTTTCTATTGCAGATTTATATCCTTCCAATATAAATGAATGAAAACCATCTGGATATGTTGCAGGTGTATTGGATGTACTTCATGTTGAAGGTAGAACTGCAAAGGATCTTGTTGATTGTGGAATCTTTTCTATGAAACGATGTATATTCCCGATTTAAAAGGGGGTTTTGGAAAAATTTAGACCATTCGTGACTACCTAGTTATAGAAGTGATCAATGGGTTACTCCTCATGCCTCAGTTTCAGAATCATTTCGATGTAAACTATATAATGACATAAAAAATTTATTAAAGATAAGTACTGGCTCAAAAATAATCAGATTAAGTTGGTTTGTTTTTTTGAATATGTTGGTGGATCTTTTTGCAAGTGTTGATGTACACAAATCTCCAACTATGTTTGTTTGTAAAAATTTATCGGAACTATCTAAGCTTATGGATGAAGGTTGTGATAAGAAATCAAATGGAGATATAAAATGCAGAATCAAAATTTCTTCTAAATGCTTTCACTATCAGATAGAAACACAAATGCTCAGCCTCAGTTTCCATTACCAAAGATGGAAATGGATTAAAAGTAAATGGGTACCATTGGATCAAGACTTGGACCATAGTGGACACTCTGAGAGGAGGAATATTGACATAATATATAGTGATGGACTTTAACATGTATTGAGGTGGAGGAAAATTGGAGCTTGAGTTACATTAGTCATGAACTATTGCTCCTACAATATGATATACCCACATATTTCAGATTCATTTTCAATGGTAAACTAGTAAGTTATTTTAAACATTTTTATTCTTCTCTAGTAGCTTATATCAACAATCAATCATATAACAAATATTCTTAAATTGTTATTTTGAAAGATGTATTTCTAAATGCAACACAATTTGTGTCAATTTTTTGCAGGTACGTAAAAGACAGGAGCTGAGATCAAATGAGAGATATTGGAGAAACTATTCAAATATTGGAGGACCATTGAAATTTAGAGTCATAACAATGAAATTCCATCATCATCATGGAATAGAAAACAAGTAAAAATTGCAATATAGTGATATCACATAGACACAACTTGATTGTAATAAATTCATATTCATATCAATGAAAATCTCAAAGATGGGTTGAGTACAAGTCATATTGTATCTATATTTGATGATAATATGTACATTTGATTTTTACATCAGTATTTTTTTCTATAGCAAGGAAAACATCAAGTAAAGTTGCTTGCTCCTCTGCTATTACAAGATTAGAGCACAATCTTCTGTCTTGATGGTTGAGCTTCCTCTTCATTGAGAAGGATTTGTATACCCCATTGATCGTAAATAATAATGTCTGCTTCTTGAGCAATCTGAAAGGCTGTCATAGCAGGGGCGACTCTTTTGGTATCACCCTTGGGGCTGTCAATTTCGGAAACAAAAATTTTGTCATTTGTGATAAAAACCTTAATCAGCTCTTTTCATAATCTGTATACTTCATTGGGGTTGTATGGTTTGATAGTAACCTATCATTGACAACAACATGGATAAGTAACTTTCAAAAAATGACACTAAAAAAATAAGAACTAAAATAGAAAAAATCAAATGAACATATTTGTCAATGTGAAAAATTGCCAAAAATTGGCAAATCTAGCTTGATCAAAAACCATGTAGAATAGTGTAAATTGTGTACACAAGTGGGTCCCACACATGTGAGGCCATGATGCCACATGGGAAACCCATCCTAATGTAGGTTAGGTCAAGTCAAGAGAGTTGGTCATGTCTATTTGGTGGTCATCCCTACTTTATAGGACCTACACCTAAGTTTAAGGTGAAAATTTGACCAACTAGCTACCTACCAAGCATAACTCTAGGAAATACACTAGGGTTTCATTTTAGGTCAAGGAGAGTGAGTTAACTTCCTCATTACATGCTGGAAATCCACCTAACTTCAAGAAGGAAGTCGAATTTGCTATGTATTCCCTCTCTCCATAGTGAGAAGATAGAAAATTTTTGGAGCTCATTGGCAATCTCAAGCTAGTTCACTATGTACATTGAGTTTTTGTGATCCAAATGAGACCAAATCAATTTCTACTTGTTTCTCAGGTTGAAGGCCGTACTACAGCCTGTAGTACACATGTGTGGGCTCGGATTTCAATGTTTATCAATGCTTTTGATTGTTAGTGCTTGTTGTTTGTCAAATTGCCAATCTAGATCAACTTTTTTGTGTCTAGTTTTTTGATAGAGTGTTAAGCAAGCATCCAATCACTCTTGTGGATCTTTTGTAGATCCATTTATGGTCCTAAAGTACAGTACTTTCACAGTCAATTCTAAATTAGAAAATGTATACAGTACCTTATTAAGATCAACTTGAAGATTATATCACTCAAAAAATAACTTTGTATTGTACAAAATGAACCATGCACAGCTGAACAAATCCCTCTGTTGTACAGACTGCATATATTGAAAGAAGAGTATTTCGTAGGGGATTCTAACAAGAGGGAAATGCATAGGGGCAAAGAGGGAGGAGGAGACAATATCTACAGATCTCCCCGTAATGTTGTCAAGTTCCTATTGGGTTTTCTCCTACTTGGGAGAAGAATCCTTTTGAGTAGGCTAAATAGCAATACGAGGAGGGGAGAGTGACTGTGAATCTGATTTAGAGTCAAAAGACTCTGAAGAGGTGGAGTGGATGTTGCTGGGGTGTCTGCTAGCTGGAATAACTCTAGGAGGAACTGAAGTAGCTGTGGCCTACAGGATCTGGTTTTAAAAAGACGGATCTGGTTTTAAAAGGACATAGCTGATTTCTTTTCCTCCTAGAAGTGGTGGGCAGATCTGTCCTGTCCAAAGGTAGATACCTTGAGGTGTTGGTGTTATCACGTGAAGATTTGAATAATGTGTCAGATGATTACAAAATCCTTAGGCTTGATGGTAACATGTCATGTATGGCTAAGAGACAAGAATCCTCAAAAAACTGGGCCAAGTAATCCTCTACAATAGCTTGCTTGCAGGGCTTGCATGGCAGTAGCAATGAACTTCACATGCAATCCTAGTGACAGTGTGACATTTTTAACAGATTGATTGAAAGGAGATTTAGGAATCAACAATTTAGTAGATCTCTATAGTTTTCTAATCTCAATCAGCTAGACCTGCTTCTGCCCCGACAATGGTCAGTACTAGGGGGAATATGAGCAGAAGAGAGTTGGACAATGCTACATTGGTGAGCTGTGGACTTGACAAGAGCCACATTATTCACAGGGAATAAAAAAAATATCAAAAAATTGATTATCGCTCTCGGGTACAGTAGGCAACAACAAATATATAATGGTTGTTAGATTGATAGGTGCATCTACTTGTGGTTCCACTGGTTGAGATGGAAAATCTTTATGACAATGACCATGGCCACATTCTCTACAGATGGGAATATAAGTGTCATTAGAGAAAATATGGGCCCAAAGAGGGCCCTATAAGAAATGCCATGTAGGAGAGAGAAAAATAAATATAAAGTAATTAAAATATCATTTTCTAACTTCTTTAGGCATCTGCCCACACTACTTTCCATGTAAATCAATGCACCTTAGCTTAGTCGCATCAAATTTCACTGGTGTTTAACCACAATTGTAGTATACTTTTTCAAAATGCTGAAATATTCCCTCCCGATAGTTGGGAACACTCAAAAATTTGAATTAGGAGTGACATTTCAGAAACAAAGCCTATGCTATCTCTATCTCTAGGGTCAAACAAGTAGCGCCATCTCTAACTCTAGTGTCGTTAGTGCCATCTCCAACTTTGTTATTGTCATTGTGTTGTTTGTTACTATACTACTGTAATGATGACAAAGCTTTATCATCTTCATGTGGATCTGTCACCAGAATATGCTCCGCTCAAGACAAGAAATTCAAAGCAACCCAAATTGTCAACTTCTGATATGATCCAATACATGGAGGAAGTGCGAAAGCATGTAGATTTATGGTCATCAAGAACATTGTATCCTATTGATCCAACAACATCTGGATTTTCACTCAGTGAGTCAATTAATAATCTATATGTGTCATGGCAAAAATGGCCTTTTAAATTATTGTGAGAATTTGATGCTCTATGGGCATGCACATTCAATGCAAAGAATACATTATTTGGAAGAGGAATCAAGGAAAATATCAAAGGAGTGCGAAGAAAAGTCTACAAAGTTGAAAACTTGTTTGGAAGAAAATGAGATGTTCAAGAAGGAGATCCAAAGGTTGAAATCTTCTTTGCATCACAACTAGTAATGATGAGATAAAAACTACATTCCAATCCATGCATATCTCATATTTGTCTCTTGTTAAAGATAAAAATGTGCTCAACAGAAAGGTCCAAAGCAACAAGAGGAAAAGACTGGTAACCAAGGATATATGTGATCTATTATCCAAAGGGGGTTATAGAAAAAGACGAATCCGTGCATTCAAGTAAGTCATAGCTTATTTGGTATTGAATATTGCTTGAACTTTTTGATTCATTCATAATCACTAGTTTTGTTATTTATTCATTTCAACTTTCTGTTGATTTGCTTATTATGTTGCTGTGAATACTATGAGTGTCCTAATTTCTATTGACATTTTCATGAACATTATGTTTGCAATGCATATCAGCATTGGTTGTTGAAGACCATTTGGCCGATGAGATTTCCATTGGAAACTCACTAGGTTCTATCTTGACTTCTAAATCTAGGAAATCAATGTTAAACAATAACAAAATGAAAAAGATAAAGGCTTCAGTTACTGATAGCATTGTGAATGAAGTTGGAAAAATATGTTCAAGGGGCATGTGATTTTTCTAGCATCAGTAGAGAAGCATATGCACTAATGTTTAAGATAATACAGGAGGCATTTGCACATGTAAGTATTAAAAAGTTTCCAATCCCACGACCATTTCATCTTTTAAAAAAAAAGGACATGTTAAACCAAGGTATGCAAACAATAGTTGGTAATCCATCTCATATCAATGAAGTGTATTGCTCGAAAGAAGAATGTATAGCATATAACAATTCCAACAATTTATTTATTGATATTAATCAGCTACTAATATTCATCATAATTTTATGGTATTACCAATGAGAATGTCAATAACAAGTTGATAGTTGTTCTCAATTTAGATGAGTCTGAAATTATAAAAGGACAAAAATGGGAGAGAGTCAGCCTTACGATCATGAATGGAGCACTTTTAAATTTAGAAGACTCAGAAGGCCTCAACTTTAGTGTTCAATCTAAAAATGATATCTGGTGGTTGGCAACATTTCAGGTATAGCAGTTCCTTCACATAATTAATAGGGATAATTATTTCAATATGGATTTCATTTGGGAAATCTTCTCTATCTTAATATTATGAGGCTAAATCACGTTTTTGTTTTCTCTTATAGGTTGGTTGTAGTCCATTGTCATACCAGTAGGCTTATATCTTGAATGAGTGGGATGGATTGCTTGACATCTCAAGAATGAGATTGCAAAAGAAGACCATGACATTCTCTCATAGATATTTAATATAACGTCATATCCTGCCACCATAGAAAATCACATGGAGGGAGTTCCACTCAATATTCCTAGAATTGGCACTTTCAACATAGAAGAATGACATTTAGCAGGAGATCTAAAGACATTAAAATGTATGTTCAATGTATCCCATGGTGCTAACTCTAAAGACTCTTGTTTGTACTGTATGAAGACAACAAAAGACATGACAAGGAGTACAAGAATATCAAGAGATCGAGAAGATCCTAATTGGAACCCGTACTACCGATTCCTCTTCAAAATGTTCATATCTGTACATTGCATGCAGAGGTGCGTATAATAGAAAAAATAATATATCTTCACATCTTTTTTGCATGGAATTCCGAACCAGAGGCAGATGCGAGGGAAGCTATTTTTAGATTAGAGGATGTGTTGTCTAAAGCAGACTTACATAAAGGCCACATTAAAATAAAAAAAGATGACAAGCTATCAGATAAAACAGGAAATATTCCATGAAAGCCGAGCATTGGAGGATCCAAAGCTCGAAGACTTTTATCAAATTATTCTGGCAAACAATCCAAGATTCAATACTAGGTTTGGAAAGAGATTATAATTGCAACTCAAGATTTCGAAGAAAAAGATTCTACCCATATACACAAAGTAGAAGTTTGGAAAAAATTAGACAACATGGTAATCTTCGACTTTTCAGAATTTGTACCACTGAAAAAAACAGCTTCAGAAGTGGAAGGGCCAACTTCCGAATCGTCAGGAATATTTAACAAAAGAAAAAAAAACAAATGCAGATTGAAACTCAACAAATTTACATTTTTTATTGTGAATTGGACAATCATCTACAGACTTGAAATCATTATGTAACTTGGTGAACATCAAGCTTAGTTTTATAGCTATGTTTGTCGAGTGCCACCAGGTCTTGATAATGAATCATGTCTTTATTCTGAGATCTCAATAAGGGAGTACCGAACAGAGACTTAAATTTGAGATAAATTTCAGAAAATGCTTCCACACTAGGACCCTTAGTAATAGAAGAAAAAATAATAAGAAAAGGAGAAAAAAGAGATTTGAAATACTCTAAATTATCACTAATACCAAATTCACGAAAGAAAAAAAAACAGACTAGAATCGAAATTAGACATTTTAAACAAAAAATATAGAAGAAAGATTTTGAATATCGCTCTCAAGCGCAAAATGCTGGTCAGACAATAATCTCAAGGCAATGTGCACTCGAAAGAGATATCAAAAAATAGGGTATTGGATTCGAGCCCGAGTACAAAGATAAAAAAAGAAAGGAGATGTAAGGCACGCTTGAAAACAATACCGGACCAGGCAGTATTGGTTCCAGGTGCAAGTATGTCAACAGAATGTAAACAGAGGCAAGTGTGCAGTTGAAATCGATATTTGGCTCAGAAATCAAAAAATTTGTGTGAAAATCCACGCCGAAAATGACCTATTTATAAAAAAAATTTACAGGTGTGGAGGAGTTCCAAAAGGACATAAGTCGACGCATGATTCGTCAAGAATATTCTATCATATAGAGAATGATTGATCTGACATTTATCATGTGTAGAATGACACGTGTTGTAATATGATTAGTGCACATGTCCTACACCCACGTGGCCTCATAATTGAGACATAATTGGCAGTACGGACATAATGTGTGGACCAGTTAGATGCCGCCACATGTCAATAGCTGTTTTCTTCACAGGTGCGTCCTATATTCACGCCCTGGGAATTTTCATTTTTTTCTCGCAAATTTTTCATTTTTCGCTTTTAATATCGCTCTCAAGGGCGTTCTTTGCCCGCAATCACTCCGTCTTCTCAGCCTACACTTGGGACTGATACCACTGTGAAGGATTTCAGATCATTCAAGATCCAATCCATGTCCCAAATCTTTGGTTACAATAAGGAGCAAACCAACAATCCTGCCAATGTAGAAAAATCAGCATCTACATACAAAATGAGATGCAAACTCTAAGAGATATTGATCAAACGTGAACCAAAACATAAAATATGTTTGATGTCCATACAATTACAGTACCCTACTGTATTTCACACTTGTGGAATCGAAAATAGCAATAAATGATCATTCTACACACAAGATTGCAAGATAACACCAAGATAGTGCACCAATGAGTAGTAGAACCCAAAGAGAACCATGTGTAATGATGAAATGAGAGAGATAAGAGAGAAGATATGTCTCTCCACGAGTTACATCCTTTTATAGAGTTTCCAAATCTTATTTGGCCACTTGGCTTTCCCTCCAAAATGTAAACCCTACTATTTTTGGGTCTAGATTCAATGTACCCAAAGTTCAAATTTGAATCTCTCTCAAACTCGACTACCAACTTTCCCACACTTTCCAATAGTGTTTATTGAATGTATTTTAAACTAATATAACTTCAAAAAGTTTATCTCTAAGTCTAAAATGAGTTTTGGCCTCTTATTGACAATTTACCAAAATGTGACTAAACTAGTTGAAATCTCTCACAACCGCTGTATTTCCAATATCACTTTCGAGTGTGGTTTAGGTTTTCTGATATTCTCTTTCTATCTTGCGCTCGAAACCAATATTTAGTTTAGCATCGATCTCAAGCGCCTTCTTATCGCAAATTTTTTTGTTTTCATTCCCTGCGCTTGGGTTCGATAATCAACTTACAGACTTTTTTTTTCAAAGTTATTGTTTTTTTTATTTTGAGAATGATGGCTAGGAAAAATCCACTACCTGTGCCATAACCTCTGTACAGTCATCCCATGCCCGTGTTCTCCAATGAGTACTTTGTTCCTAACGTAGCAAATGCACAACAACATAAAACTTTGACTCAAATCTAGAGCCTCGTGTTAGACTCCAATCTTCTTCCACCTCAACACATGTCAAAACTGCATCATTGTATATAATTGCATGTCCAGTGGCTTCCAAGTCTTGATCGAGTGGCACTCATTTACCTTTATTTTTTTTCCATCTTTGATAATGGAAGCATAAGCTCAACATTTGTTCTTCAAATTGATAACAAAAGCACATGGAAGATATTTTAATTATGTATTCTATTTCTCCATCTGGTCTTTTGTCCCAGCCTTCATCCATAAGTTCAAATAATAAACTATCTGATAAATTTTTTCATACAAACATCGTTGGGGTTTTGTGTACATTGACACTTGAAAAACAATCCACAAATATATTCAAGGAAATAAACCAACTCAATCTGACTGTTTTTTATCCCATGCTTATCTTTAATGAATTTTTTACATTATTATATAGCTTGCAACGAAATGGTTCTGAAATTGCAGCATCTGGAGCAACCTATTCATCACTTTCAAAAGTAGGTAATGGAATTGGGACTATTTGTCCAAAATCTCTTTTTGTATCAAGAATGTACATTGATTCATAAAAAAAGATCTCACTATCAACTAGATCTTTTGCAGTTCTACCTCTATATTGCAGCTATCCAATATCAGCGTGAATAACATCTAATACACCTGCAAGGGGTAAACAGAGGCTTCGATTCCATTTGCATAGAAACAATGAAATTCTTGTTCCTCGGGTATGAACCTAAGGTTGAAGATCTTGACTAGTCAAGGTGAAGTTGGCCATGCATCTAAGGCCAAGTTGTCGTACTACTGAAGTTGGTGCAACATTATTTGGTTTAGGAAGTGCTAGATGTTGTTGGAGTGCTCATTGGAATGTTGGCCTCTAATAGCTAGTGATTTGAGGTCCTTGTTGTTGCATCCTCCATTGATATTGTCTTGTTATGGCCTGTATTCATTGCACTCATTGCATTCATGTCGCTCTAGGTTAAAATACCATTCTCGAGCCGCATCGGTACGTGCCATACTAACCAATCTAAGTTTCTCTTTAGGGGTTGTTTCTCCATAGACCTCACGGGCTTTCTCATAAATCTGAATATAATTCAATATTTTAAGAATTCTCACATTTTCTTATATTCTTTTAATGACCTTTAAGTATCAATCTATGATTCATCAATCATAAATATTTAGAATCTTATGATTCATCAATCATATATACAGGATTCCAAAACCATACTTAATCATTAAAAGGTACTGGAGTATATGTACAACATACCAATCAGGAAATATAAGAACAATTCTAAAAAAAAAATTCCAAGAAAAATTACTAGATTCCAAGAATATTCTTCCAACCCGATTCTACAATCAATTAAAGACCATTCTAGCAGCTATCTTTAACAATCTTAAACTTCAAACAATCACCTAGAACAACATCTAGAGATTACAAAGTTCTGTTGAATTTCAACTGAATTCAGTGGTTATCCTTGATAGACTCTGTCATCCAATATGAGTTCACTAGGATACAGTCAATAGCTTAGGATATATTTCTCATTCAAAAAATATTCTATATCAAGAATCTTCTATATTCTATGCACATAACTCCCATAGATGAATTTTAATGACTCAAAATCATGTGTCTTATAAGCAATATAGATCAAAATAAATAGTTGCTGGTGAATTCTCTTGACACTATTTATTCAACCAATTAACTTTTAAACATGATTAATCCAATTACTCAAGTCAATTGTAAATGATTCAGAAATTTAAATGTCTAGGATATCAAATTGTATAAATTCTGGAACAATACCACATTTATATCCTCATCCAAACCATCAATAAGTTAATGAATTATCCTTGAATCTACAGAAAGAACCATTAACCTACAAGTAATTGTTCCACACATTGCTTGTCCATATGTCTATGCACTCTGACTAGTTTAAGTATATGATATAGACTTAGTACATAGGAAATACATAGCAGATCCACAAGATTAAGATGTACATAAACAGCATATCCAACTATGTTCCAACATATCCAACATATCCAACTATGTTCCTATATATAAACATAGGCTATAAACTAACAGATATCTATAATCCGCATATGTTACTCACATAACTCACTGAGAATCTTGCAACTAAGCTACAAACGAATTCTATTTCTCATGAGTAAATAACATATCTGGGAAATCTCTGAAGTGAATAATTCCACTTTACAAGTTTTCCAACATCTAACTCTTATTAACAAAATTTATTCAACCCATCAGCCTACCACAGATCTCAGCATTCTTATACAAACATCTTTGGACATAAGATTAAGATTAAAGCTTTATTCCTTTGATCCAAGACATAAAAAAATGGTACTTGGCAAACCGATCAGTGAACCTTAATTTAATCTTTACCACCACCATCCATATTCATGAATATCTCATAGCTCAATACCCCCAAAACACCTCTAGTTCCAGATTATTCAAAACAATCACTTTTGAGATCCTCTATTCCCACTGGATAGTACCACCTTTGCACATATACTGGATGTGAGAGATTTCAGATCCTTAAGATCCAATCTACTTGAATGATCTTTGGTTAGGAAGAGAAATACACTACCAATTTCACCAATGTAGAAAAATCAGCATCTACACACAATTTGAGATGCAAACACCAATAGAATTTGATCAACCTTGAATGAAATGAAAAAGTACTGTTGTTGTCCATACAAAACCAGCAAGCTACTGTATTTCACATGTGTGGATCCAAAAATAACAAATGTAGATCATTCTACACTTAGAATTGCAAGCAATCACCAAGATAGTGCACCAATGGATAGTAGAACCCAAGAGAACCATGTATAAGAATGAAATGAGATAGATAAGAGAGAAGATTGCTCTCTCCACTGTTGATTTCACACGTGTGGATTGTCCACAACATGTACTTGTGATCTCCTAAGGTGTGTAGATGCACCAAGATCAAGACTAGATTGAGATTCAAGATCTATCTTTGATTCTATGGCAAAAACACACTACTACATGCATTCAATCACTTCCAACTTTCACTCACACGAGTGGGAAGTATTCAGAAATTATTCTAAGTAAAAACAAGCTGCTCTCCTCGGGTAGAGAAAGAGAATATTGCTCTCTCCATGAGTTACATCCTTGTATAGCAGGTCCAAACCCTATTTGGCCACTTGGCTTTCCCACCAAAATGCTAACCCTACTAATTTTGGGTCTAGATTCAATGTACCCAACTATTCAAATTTGAATCTACTCAAACTCGCATTGTAACTTTCCCACACTTTCAAAAAGTGTTTATTCAAATAAAATTTAGACTAATGAACGTTGAAAAGTGAACCTCTACGTCTAAAACAAGTTCTGGCCTCAATATGCCAAATATGGAAATATTGCAAAATGTGATGAAACTAGTTGAATCTTTCACACTCCCCTTCAACTAGTTTTAGCATAGACTTTGATAACACTCCAAGTGAAGTCCTATGCTTCATGAACAAGTCTTTTACCAATGCTTTGGTAAGGAAATCAGCTACACATTCCCTTGAAGACACATGTTGAAGCTCCACCTCCTTTGCAATGACTTGCTCCCTCACAAAATGATATTGCATCTCAATATGCTTGCTCCTAGCATAGTTTTTGACAATAGAACTTTGATCCATCATAAGAATGACCTTCCTCCTAAGAATAGATCTACTTTCAATGATCATGTAATGCTTAAAATAGAAACAACCATAATTGATATAGAGAATAGTGTCCACTTGGGATGCTTCACTATTTCTTACACCAATTTTACATATCAAGATGTAACTAGAACATGAAGAATCAAATAGAATATAAATAAAATGATTCCACCATGCTTCCAACTCTGAACTCTTTGGAAAAATATAGCAAACAAACAATAAATGTGAGTGAATAACATTTGCTTGCATGTCTCCTCCTTCTTTGTCCTTTGTTGCCATGTATCCACCATGATACTCCATAAGTGAGCCTCCATCTCCATCTTGCTACAAGATACCATCAAAACTTGATGAATTGGCCATGAATGAGTGACATAATGAACCTCCAATAGCTTCATTTCCATCAACAAAACCAGCCAAGAATGATAGTACAAATCCAACATCAAAACAATGCTCACCAATGTAGCTAGTTTTACCATATCTTGACAATTTGCACACATCCACACTCCTATTGCACAACAAATTGGCACACAACAAAGCTTGATCCTGAAATGGTTTGTCAAGATTAGCACTTAACCTCATAGATTTAGCACTTTCACATAAAGTCCTATTCTTCCTTTCAGCCACTCCATTTTGTTGTCGGGTCCTTGATGTTGTATACTCCCTCTTGATCCCATGCTCATCACAAAAGGCCTTGAACTTGTTAGATATGTACTCACCACCATTGTCACCTCTCAAGCGCTTGATCTTTGTGGAAAATTGGTTTTCCCTTGCATTCTTGAACTTGACAAAGACATCATACAATTCATCCTTGCTCTTTAGTTGATAGATCCAACAAAATCTACTAAAATCATCAATACATACATCTTAGCTCCACTATTGAAAATTGTAGTAAATCCATGAATATCTGAATGTACAAGTTGAAAAGGATTTGTAGATCTAAAAATAGATCTAATATAATGTAGTTTATGTGACTTAGACAAAGCATAAGACTCACAAACATGCTTGACATTACTTAAGGAACTTGGAAGATCAATCACAACCTTCTTCCTTGCCATTACCTCCAATGACTTGAAGTTGAGGTGTCCCATGCTTTTGTGCCAAACCTCTTGAATAGAAATTTTCTTCCTTGCAACACATCCAACTTGGTTAGCAATAACACAAGCATCTAGTTTGAACAACTTCCCTTGCCTTTTACCTTTTCCAATCAAGACATCCTTCCTCTTGATCAAACAAGCATCTCCATCAAACTCCACCTTGAGGCCTTTACTTAGCATTTGTCTCACACTAAGTAAATTCTTGGTAATAGATGGAATAGACAAGACATCCTCCAAATGAACATTCCTATTTGTAGAGAGAGAAATAGGAATTGTGCCAATCCCTTTGATTGCACACTCACCATCATTGGTCGTGTAGATCACCCTCTTGTCATCTCCATATGCCAACAAAGAAGTGAAGTACACTTTGTAAAAGGTCACGTGTGAACTTGCTCTACTATTAGTCCACCAAGGATCTAGATCTCCATCATTAGCAAGCATACTTGAAGACATCACAAAAGCATCATCATTTGCATCTTGAACATCCAAACCATCCTCATCAAGAGTTGGATTACCTTGCTTGTCTCCTTGATCTCTCTTCTTCTTGTAGCACTCACTTGCAAAGTGTCCTTTGATGCCACAATAGAAGCACTTGAGCTTTGATCTATCTTTCTTTTTGCCACTTGAAGAAACATTCACTTGATCTTGCCCTTTAGACCACTTACTTTTGGTTTTGCCCTTGAGTTTGCCCTTTGTGAACATAGCATCATCTTGAAGTGTCGATGTAGATCCACCTCTTGCTTGAAGCCTATATTCCTCATTGATCAGGATCCCTTGAAGATCCATCAAACTTGGAAAAGTCTTTTGAATAGCAATACTTTGAACAATGTTATCATGAGCATCCAACAAGCCATTAAGAATCACTTGAATAAGCTCTCCTTCCTTAATGCTTTCATCTATGCAAGCTAACTCATCATTCAATGCTTTCATTCTCAAAACAAAAGTACTTGGACTTTCTTCATTCTTTTGCAAACAAGAAAAGATTTGCCTTCTTAGAGTCAACACTCTAGAAGTAGACTTGGATTCATAAAGCTTCTTCAATGAATTCCAAGGTTCCAAAGATGATGTGCACTTACCAACTTCCTTGAGAAGTTCATTAGTAACATTCATCTTTATCATGTGTAGAGCCTTCTTGGCCCTCTTGTCATACCCCACTTGATCTTGTTGTGTTGATGGTCTCTCCTCCAAACCTACAAATATCCAAAACATCATTCATCTCAAGAAGTGACTCCATCCTCACTTTCCACAATGAATAGTTACTTGAGGTAAGCCTATCATTGGCTTCCAACATGACTCCAATTGAGGTTGCCATGTAGCAATGACCTGATCTTCTCTTTCAACCTTCTTCAATGCACAAAGAACTCCTTTGAGAATGCTTTCAATAGAAATCACCAAGATTTGAAACTATCTCACAAATTCTCTTCTAGCACTTATCCAAAAAAATCAACACATAGAATCATGGAATCTTGATCAACCTATGATCTATCCTCAATCTAATGACTTTTTCCACTTCCTAATATTGAAACACACTCAAATAAAGTCCAACAACCTCACTATCTAGAGATCCAATAAAAAATAGGCTTTTGACAAAGTCACAAAAAATTGACTATTCCAAATCTACATGCAAATGCTAATTTGATATGCAATCTATAAGACACCACTATCCAAAAATCGGCCAAATCCAATATGTGAATTCAAAAATTGGAATTGATCAAGTATATTGACCTATATAGTGTTTTGATCTACAAAAGATCCAATCTACAAAAGCAAAAACTCGATTTTGGTGTAGAATCCTCTCTAGCATGCTCTAGACTTGATATCTTCACCAAATCATTGATAGATCTGATTTCCTCCTTCATAACCTGAAACACAAGCTCTGATACCATGTGAAAGATTTCAGATCCTTAAAATCCAATCTACTTGAATGATCTCTGGTTAGAAAGAAAAATACACTACCAATTTCACCAATGTAGAAAAATCAGCATCTACACACAATTTGAGATGCAAGCACCAATAGAACTTGATCAACCTTGAATGAAATGAAAAAGTACTGTTGTGTCTGTACAAAACCAGCAAGCAACTGTATTTCATACGTGTGGTTCCAAAAATAGCAAATATAGATCATTCTACACATAGAATCAATCACCAAGATAGTGCACCAATGGATAGTAGAACCCAAGAGAACCAAGTATAAGCATGAAATGAGATAGAGAAGAGAGAATATTGCTCTCTCCCCGAGTTACATCCTTTTATGACAGGTCCAAACGCTGTTTGGCCACTTGGATTTCCCACCAAAATGCTAACCCAACTAATTTTGGTTCTAGATTCAATGTACCCAACTATTCAAATTTGAATCTACTCAAACTCGCATTAAGATGCTAACTCTTTCATAACAGATCTGATCCTTTTGGGCAGTCCGACATGATATTTTGCCATGATGATCTGTTGGGGAATCGGGGGATCACAATCCTTCACTAGATGATAGATCTGATAGGTGTAGTCTCAGATTGTTTCATCAGGAAACTTTTTTAATTTCGATAATCCTACAAGGGCGGTCACCATAGTTCAACACTAGAATGTCGCAAAGTAACTAGTTGGTGAATTGCTTCAAGGTTTGCTCAATGACTCTGGTGTTCCAAATTTTTTTTTTTTTTTGTGGGGGGGGGGGGGGAAATGAAGAAGAATAAGAAGAAAAAGAAGAAGAAGAGAAGAGAATTGGTAAACAATGGATCATTATGGATGAGAATAGAGACAGAAATGGATTTATCTAGCACAGATGGAGATAGAAGATGGAATAGAGATGTGACAAAAGAATGATGGATGGATAGTGGTCGATGTGGAGGGAAATAATCGGCTTTCATTCACTTGATTTAGTCCAGGGATGTTGGATCTTGATGGATAATGTGATTGCAACCTAGATTTGACAAGATCTAATAGTGTGATTTTAGCCCTTTTCCTTGGTTTTTTGTGGTTTTTTTTTCTTTATAAGATTTCTTCAAATATGAGTGAATCTAACCTTCAAACTTCCTACAATAGCTATATCTAGACCATCTCTAGACAATGTGAGTTCTGCAAGAGTTCTTGATGGACAGATCTGTCAGGATCTTGAAAAAACTCACTTTTTGGGCACTTTTCAGCACTTTTTCTTAGATATTTCTAGATATGTCCATTGGATCTTCACAAAATTTTTACAATAGCTAGAAATAGGTTAGATCTTACTACGCAACTCTTTTCAAGAGTTACTTCTAAGCAGATCTCAAAAAATCATGAAAAAATGCATTGTTTTGGTGTTTTTTAGCAAAATTTTCAGATTTTCTAGGAGCTAACCCTCGCATACTGTTATGTGCTTGTATGAAAGTCAGATTCAATTGCTCACCCAGCTTCAAGAGTTACTTCCCAAGGAAACTCAAAAAATATTGAAAAATGTGCATTGTTTTGGTGTTTTTTTGCAAAATTTTAAGATTTTCAGGGAACTAACCCTTGCAGACTGGTATGTGCTTGTATTTAAGTCATATTTACCTACTCATCAAGCTGCAAGAGCTACTTCCCAAGGAAACTCAAAAAAGTCTTGAAAAAAGTGCATTTTTTTTGTTTCTTTTTAAAAAAATTTAAGATTTTCTGGGAGCTAAACCTCACAGACTAGTATGCACTTGTATCTGAGTTAGATTCATCTTCTCACCTGAAAGAGTTACTTCCCAAGGAAACTCAAAAAATCTAGATAAAGGGGCATTTTTTGGGGGTTTTTTTGCAAAATTTTAAGATTTGCTGGGAACAAATCCTTGCAGACTGGTATGCACTTGTATCTAAGTCAGATTCATATGCTCACCAGGCTAAAAGAGTTAATTCCCAAGAAAACTCAAAAACTCTTGAAAAAAGTGCATTTTTTTGGGGTTTTTTTTGTCTAAATTTTGAAATTTTCTGGAAGCCAATCTTCACAGGCTAGTATGTGCTTCTATCTGAGTCAGATCCACTTGTTGACCAAGCTGCAAGAGTTACTTCCCAGGAAAACTCAAAACTTTGTTGTCTAAGAAGGTTCTAGGCCACTTTTTGCTCTTGGGAACCTTCACAGGGGCACTTTTTTTGGGATGTAACTCTTGCAGACTTCTTTGTGTCCTTGTCTTAGTGAGATGGAACTTCAAAGAGCTCTGCAAAGGTTAGTTTTACGTTTTGAATTTTTATTTTTATTTTTACAAGGCATTTTTTAATTTTTATGGGTTTTTCTCTATTTTTTCAAAATCTATTGGGAAAAAACCTTCGCAGGCGTCTATGCAGGTCTGGGACAGTACCCTGGAGCTGTTGCCAGTCATGCAAAGGTTCATGCTCACTGGTTTTAGAGAAATCAAAATTTGATGGGATTTTGGCTCTCTTTTTCCTTCCAAAAATAGATTTTGAATTTTTTTTCTAATTTTTATGGATTTTATGGATTAACAAAGGGATTGGGCGCTTGGATCTGATCCTCCCACATGACAATCTCTCCCTACAACTCTTCCAAACAAAAAATCAACACAAAAATGACAAAATTTAAAAAAAAAACGACAAAACTAACACTAACTCACACTAATCTAATCCCAAAAATTTTGATTTTTTAGGTGAAAAAGAATGGTGAGAGAGGAGAAAAGAGAGAGGGGGAGAGAGGGAGAGATTAGGAAAACTAGGCGGTGAAGCGAGTGTGTGGCGCTCCCTGGCAATGGCGCCACTGTTGTGTCGTCGATGTAGCATAGGGGTCCATCGCTAGGAGCGGCAACCTCGCCTTCACTTGCATAGCAAGAAGAGAGAGAGAGAGGAGAGAGAGGAGAAAGAGAGTGGAGAGAGGTAGAGAGAGAACACCTAGGTTGAGAAAGGCTTTAGGGGCTTGAGCGCCTACCCAAAGCTATTCTATCCGAACGTAGGGAGAGAGAGAGAGAGAGAGAGAGAGAGAGAGAGAGAGAGAGAGAGAGAGAGAGAGAGAGAGAGAGAGAGAGAGAGAGAGAGAGAGAGAGAGAGAGAGAGAGAGAGAGAGAGAGAGAGAGAGAGAGAGAGAGAGAGAGAGAGAGAGAGATGTGCAAAAAGTACAAGAAGGACCAAGAGTGGATCCTAATCTGATCCTCAAGAGGGATTGGTTGTCAGATTACTTGATCTATCAATCTACTTGAGATTAAGATCAATCTAGATCAATTCTAGACACAAAATCCTAACAAGAACAATCATTAATTGAAGGTATATGGACCAAGAGTACTATATGGATGAGAAAAAGTACTATATGGACCAAGAGTGGATCCTAATCTGATTCTCAAGAGAGATTGGATGTTAGATTTACTTGATCTATCAATCTACATCATATTAAGATCAATCTAGATCAATTCTAGACATAAAAACCTAACAAGAACAATCATTAATGAAGGTAAATGTACTTGTTGGTTTCACATGTGAAATCCTGTTAGAGTACGGACTCCAACTTGAAAATCAAGTACACTATGATAGAGACTCAAAACATTCAAGAAAAATCAAGACAAATGGAGAGATTGACACAAAATTGCCTCCAAAACCAAGATTGGTGTTTCATAATGATTATGGCCAAATGTGGCTCTATATATACAATAAGTGGGAGCTCATGGTACTGATCATCCCTCTGATTCCACATGTGTGAGGGTGCTTTGTCATATGATGATTCCTCGTGCAAAATTGACCCTTGGACAAACCCTTCTATTTTGAGCACATTTGGTCCAATTTCTTACTATATGGAGATCAACTTGGAAATCTTCTAGAAGTCAAAACTCGCCTACTTTAGCTTATTCCACACGTGTGAGTTGTCCTCTACACATGGGATGTGACACCTACTCAAAGTATTTGGCTCATCCAATCAATAGAATGATGCCATGTGTCATATATCTAGAAAACTAGTTTTTGGTCATTTTAGCCACTGGAACTTGAATTAAATCACATGTACAACATATATGATTATGGTACATGAAAAGTACACTAGTTTCACATGTGGGAACAGGCTCCATACATGTGTGTTTATCTATATACAAGATTTTTGGCCTCTACCAAGCTTATTTTTGCATTTTTCACACTCCTCAAAAATCTAGCTTGATGGAAAACATGATGATCTTGAATTTGACTCCATGGGCTGAATTGGTCTTTGCTGGTTCAAAAGGTGTAAAGATCAGCCAATGAGCTTGATGTTGATCTGAAATCACCATATCCATGATAGTGCTTCTTTGATGTTGGTATCTTTGATGAGCTTGAGAGCTTTGCACCATCCTAGCACCTCCAAAATTGATCCCTTCCAAATTTCATGTAGATGCTTGACCATGAGGCTTGCTCCTTCTTCATGTGCATGCTCCTCCATGAGAAAATAAAGACTTCTTTTTTATTAAATAGGATCACACAGATCTAACATCATGTTACCATGATCTAGAGAATTAGACTCATCCAAATTGGCAAGACTATGCATGCTATAATACCAAAGTGTTTGCATCATATCTTCATGCTTGTTTACCATGCTAATCTCAGATCCAATGAGGCTAAATACTTCATTATGGAGATAAGTGTCTTTAGAAGATGATTCACTTACTCTCATAAAGAGTTTACAATTTGCCTCAATACAAATTCTCAAACTATGAGTGAACAAATCACTTTTGCTCTTACATGACTTAAGAGCATACATTTGATGAAAATACCATTTGCTTTCTAATTGATTTAAAATCAATTTCAATCTTTTAAGAACATCATCTATGTTCTTAAGAGAGACTTCATACTCAACTAGTATGGTTTTGCTCCAATTTTGAGATGCAATGATCTCATTAAAGCAAATTGATTTATCAAATGACATAAGAGAAGTAAGTATGAGATGTATACCACATGAGATATGCTCCTCTTTCCCTTGAAATGTGAGCCACATGGACTCAACCATATTTCTTGAGTTTCTTTTTGGAATCACAATTTGAGGAGGTCTCTTCTCCTCAATCCTTGGCACACTTGAACCTTGAGAAGGATTCTCCTCCTCAATCCTTGGCACATTTGAACCTTGAGATGACTCCTTAAGATCCTCTTCATGGTGCTCCTTTTTTATGGAAATCCAAGACCTCCATGTCTCATAATGATCACAAGAAGTATGGCCATTCAATATGCACTTTCTATGATTATCAAGATTACTTATGCTAGAAACATAAGACCAAAAATCACCACAACCCGAAATGAAATTTTGGCAACTATAAATAGCAGTATTGGAGTGGAGAGCATATCATTGTATTCTCATTTTATATGGATAATTCATCTCTTGAGTTTCTATGTCCATCTCATGTGTTTATCTCTTGATATCTTGATTTTATGTGTAGAATGTTGATTTTATGGTAGATATAGGTTCCACACATGTGAAGAACACCCTGTTGTTGTTGTTGTATGGACAAGGATAGTACCATATTGTATTTTCATGTTCATGATCAGATCTTAGTGATTTATGCAATTCTAGCATGATAATCTTTGATGAATTCTATCTTGTAACTAAATCTAGATGGGCACACCAAATTGGCCCATGATCTAAGATCCATCAGTTGTGTTTTGGATCTGTAATTTTTACATGGTATCAGAGTAGGTTGCAGGCCAAAGTTGGTGGTTATGCCAAATCTAGAGGTGGATATGAGGGCGCCATAAATTCTATGTGGATTTGGAGGTGTTGCTAGATCACATCTTGCATTTTCAAAGATAAAAGTGGCAATCATCATTTTAGATCAAATCACTTGTGGATGGCCGATTTTTGAAACCACTCACTAGAATGTGGAGACAAGAATTGCTCGTGATAGATTCTATTAGATGAGATATCTAGATTCTAGCTTTTGCATCTAGATTTTGCTTGATTTAATATTTTGCATTTTTGGTGAAACCCTACATTTGATAGGATCTCTTGATTTTAAGTTGATGGAAAATTTTAAGAGTGTGTTTCAATCTTAAATGTTGGCAAAAGTTCATCATATTGTGTTCAGATCTATTGTGATCAAGAAATCAAGATTCTAGTGCTAGGATTTGCTAGAAAGAGAAAAAGGAGAGGCTAGATTGTTTTCATATCTTTGTGATTTCTTCTTGAGTTTTATTTGTTGATTCTCAAGGGAGTTCTAAGTGCATTGGAACAGGTTCAAAGAGAAGATCAGATCCATTAGAGGAGTTTCGAACACCAAAAGGGTCTTTTGTCAAGATGTTGTTTTTGAATTTTCAACTATTTGACGTACACTTGGTCCAGTTATAAATTTACACCTGTGAAAGACCGTAACGTTGTTTGCCGGTCGATTTCTTTTTTGGAACTTTTTGGTCATATGTTTATACAATTCAAAACTCCCGCCAACCAGGGTCCTGACTTGTAATTGGACCATAATTGCTATTTGTGAGTTTCCTGAGTACTTGGGACCTAACACTTGTGGTTAGAGTAAGTTTATTTTAATATAACCGTAGTTAGAGTAACATATATGATTTTCAAAAGCCCGCCAACATTTAATACTAAGTTGGCTATTTATTTTCATACTGATTCAACTACATTTTGGTTCAAACTCTGTTGTTCATCTTCCTTTAGCTTTGCAACGGCTTCCGGAAGCTGTAGACCACGAAGCAATATTGTTTCAAAATCTGTTTATAATGAAAGACTCTGATGGCTCTTGGATACCACGTATCTATAGAAAATTTCACTGGGTTCTCATGCATCCCTCATCAAGAGGTGTTTTTGGTAAAAAGAGAAAATCAAATATGGATTATAGGAATTTTTGGAAATGTAGAATTTTAGACTTCAAAGTTTCACCCGGTGGTCGATCCATTTCAAAGGTCTTGATTCAACATGTCTACATGCATAAGGAAATTAGAGTGGAAGGCATAAGTTCGAATGACAAACTCAAATGCAATTGTAAGCTTTGGAGATTTTTTTGCTTTGAGCTTTGCATTAATCATTTAGATGTGTATTTGAGTATTTAAATGACATATGGTTTTATGGATTTGTGCAGATTTGTATCCATCAAGCATAATCGAATGGCAACCTATACAATCCCTTGTGGGCATCATGGACGTTATTCATTCTGATATTGGTCTTCTGCAATACAAGAACTGCTCCACAAGATCGCTTTTGGGTTCTTGTATTTTCTTCTATGATTCATTTTACACACCATCCAGTTTAGGTGGAAAATTAGAGACGATATCATTACCCTCTTTCTCAAGCGAAGAATGGATTCCTCCAGATTCCACCATAGCAAAGAGCTTTTGATCAAGGTTTTTTATGGACATTCAAACTGTATGAAATGTAGCATAGGTTCAAAAAACAATAGATTGCACTAGTTTCTACCTTTTTCAATATTTGTAGATTTTTTTGTTGAATGTAATATTCATAGAACAGTGACAATGTTTATTTGTAGTGATTTAACAGACACTATGTTATCAAGTCTCCTTGATGACCATTGGGATAAAAAGAGTAATGGAAATATCGAGTGCATAGTTAATAGATCGTCAATGAAATTTAGATATCTTATAGAAAAACAAGTGCTTTCTTTAACATTTTATTATAGAAGATGGTCCAAAGTTGGTAATGGGTGGAAAGCATTGGATCAAGATTTTACAGTGAATTATCAAGATCAAATAGAAATCCAAGTGAGGCAAAATAATTCTACTCTTACAAAAATTGAGGTGGAAGAAGATTGGACACTCAATCACATTCAATCAAAGCTTACATTGCTGCAATATGATATTCCTAAACACTTCTGTTTTTGAGTCAATGAGAGATTGGTAGGTGTATGTGTATTTATTTCAATACATATTTGAAATGACTTTCAATGATTTTATTTAAACATGTTTCAGTGTTTTCGGTATTGCAATATTTCATTTAACATAATCTCAATGTTGATATTGTTTAACGAGTTTCTTTGATGTACAGTTAAGACCAAGACAAGAAAGTCGCATACAGTGCGAGGACTTAAATAGAAGCGTAGAAATTGTTGAAACCGCATAAACATTGGTATGATAGACGAGCAACAACAATGTACTTTTTAAAAAAAAAAAAAATACAAAGAAGTCTCAAATGACTTCAAGATTTCATCGAACAATTTGTATTTAGTATTTTGAAATATGTACATTGTTTTTAAAATCAATATAATATATTCGTGGCATTCAGTAATAGCCCACTTTCTATTTGCCTATCTTCCAATAGAATCCACTTTCAAGGATATGATGTGCACACTCCAATGTTTGCTGCCAGAAAATGACAAGCAATGAATTACTAGAATCTATAAGAGTTTCCAAAAAATAAATCTTACAGAAAACAAATATTACAAGAAGAAACTATCTTACTTTGAACAATATGGAATGATGAACATTGATGCCTTCTTGCTAGTGTGTCTTAAGAGGCTTCTGGCTTTTCTCTCTTTATTCAACAAATTCCCAAAGAATGGAGATACAACAAAAATCTCCTTCGTGACTGTATATGTATATTTATGTACATGCTATGCACAAGCGGATTCAACTACTGTGTCTGAGATATATGAGGTCTTCTCTTTTAGCTCCCTACAATGCGGGTCTTTGATATGCATTGCAAAATTAATATCGTCTATACAAGACATAAACTCTCCTCTGAGATCATCTATTTTCTTGGCTATATACAAGTCAAAATCAATGTACCTCTTAGAATCAAAAAATGTGTCTTTAGGTTCATTGGGAAGTCTGATGTGCAACTCTTCATTAGTTGCATCAACATCAAAAACAATCATCTCCACCACTGTATTTAGGTCATCTGCATGTATAGAAGGAGAATCGTGCAATTGAAGATCAGGGGTTAGGGGAGGACTCTCAACCAATGGAATTGCGGACATACTAGCCAGATCTTTTCTAATGGGAGGAGGTGAGGGTGAAGAGCTGGGAGACCCGGGCTTGGGTTGCGAATGCTCGGGTTGTGCTTGCTTTCTCTTTTTTCGAGGTGGGACAGGCCCCCTTTCAAGAGGAACTTGCCTATGTGTGAAGACAAACTTAAAAATGCTGTCATAGGTGTTTCGAAGCCTCATGACAAGAAGCATGTCCTTGGGCATCAGTGTCACCCTCTTGCCATGAATGGAGCACAACATCGAATCCTCAAATAATTTTGTCTGGAAGTCCTTGTATGCAGTATGGAGAGCCTCCAATGCAGTGATATTCCACCTCACTACATAGGGCCGATAGGTGGTCATATCTTGTGTAACCTCCCTCACAGCCTGGCAGAAGGCTACTTTCGGGATCAACACGTGGCCAAATGGATCAGCGACATGTGTTCTCGCACGTATAAGCTCGCACGTATGGTCATGTGGCCCAATCAGTACCTGACGTGTGGGACCACACATTTGTATCCGCATGTGTGAAACTTGCACGTGTGTCCATGTGGTCAAATGGTTTGGTGACGTGTGTTTTAGCATGTATTAGCTCGCATGAGTGGGCACGTGGCCGAATGGCAGATTGATGCGTATTGTAGCACGTGTGGTCTTGCACGAGTGAACGATTATATTACATGCCATAGATCTGATCCATTGTTGGATGACCCTATGAGGAGGAATTTCTGATAATCCAGAGCAGATATGTGTCACAGTCTTCAGAAACTAATCCATCCACTGCTTCGATGACCATTGTTGTTGGCCACGATCTACATACGGCTGCACTTATTGAAGTTGATGAGCGTGATCTGGTAGCTAAATCTTGGTTTTATTTGAATGAGATTTTTATTCAAATATAGTTATTTTGTTTCTCAAGACATGTGACCTTTGCTCGTATTTTATAGGCTACTATGGAGGTGGATGCCTTTGCAACAAGGCAGGGATATTTGAGGGAAGGCCAATGATCACGACAAAGGGATTCATCCTTGTCCAATTATTTGAAGTGCTTTGTGAATAAAGAGATTTGCATTCATCATAGCAAATTTTCTTCAGATACTACGACAATAATAATGGCAATTAAAGCGTTGTCCTATTTCTCGAACTGGCATAAATACCTTCCAAAATACATATAAAATTATTTTTGCGAAAAGAGACATTGTCATAAAAGTATTTGGCTATGTAGCCGAGGAAGTTCTGAAAAGGTCTTCCTCCTTAGTTGTTTTCTCCAGATACATTGACTTGAGCAAAAGAGGATCCATTGATTTTCTAGAAAAAAATTTCTTCAAGACCACAAAGGAAAGCTGATCATTAAAGACAAAGAGAAACAATGATTTTGCCTTGCATTGTACTTGAAATGATGCAATATAATACAAATACTTTTTTCATCTAATATCATGAAAATTACTATGGGTTGAGTCTTGCATCAATATTATTTTCGTCTAAAATATTGCACGCCTTTCTGAATTTCTGATAATTTGTTGATCTAGTTTTATATCGGATTTGAATACGCCTGTAGAACCATTGAAATAGCTGGATGATGTGACTATTTTTTTGAGATGTTCCACCGTGTTGTGTATTTCGATGAAATGCTGCTCTGGCTTGCCAATGCGATTTCTCCATTCCTTGTGATGACCAAATACTTAGACTACCATAAGCTTTTGCAAAAAATGATGCATGATGTCGTAAAATGTGCTACAATATCATAGATACAAATATTGTCATATTAATCATTTTAAATTTAGCATATGTGCAATGAGATTATAAATCGAAGAGTTAGTTACATTGAAAAGAGATTTACCATATAATGCGTAATATGATCTTCACCTCAGGCGTCTTTAACTGCATCCACAAACTCAATTGTTGATTTCTCAATTAGTAGGACATCAATATCAGACAGTTTATCTTTTCTGAGCAATTTGACCATGTTGTCAAGCTTTGTCCCGACTTCAACTGTTTTAATCCTCGTTGTTCCTTTTTCTTCGAAATCCATTGTGGCATTGAGTACATCTATTCAAATTGAGTACTGGATTTTAGTTGGTCTTCCGGAATGATTTGATAAGAAATGACGAGCTTTGGATCCTCCTATACTTGGTTTGCATGGGATGTTTCCCATTTTTCCTGAAAGCTTCTCATCCTTTTCTATTTTAACATGTCCTTTATGAAGTCCCGCTTTTGATAAAACTTCTTCCAATCGAGCTATTGCGTTTTTGGCTAATGACTCTGGCTTAGTATTCCAAGCAAACCAAATATAAAGGTATATCAATTTTTCGATAATTCTAACCTCTCCATGTAGTGTACAAATGTGAACATTTTTAATACTGGTTTCCAAGTCGGATTTTCTATATCCGAAACTCTCATGCTCTTCGACATGTCATGTGTAGTTTTCATGCAATAGAGGCATGGATGTTTTGAATTTGCTCCATGTGAAACGTTGAACTGCACTTCAACGACTTCAGGTCTCCAGCCAAATGCCATTCCACTTTAAAATCACCTATTCCAGGAACATTGAGTGGTGTGTCGCTCATATGATTCTTAATTATCTCTGGATATTCTGTTTTACTAAAAATCCAAAATAGAATGTCATGATCTTCTTTTAAAAAACTGTTTGGAAACACAAAATCATGAACTATTTTAAGAGAATGGAACTCAAACCTATAATAACAAAACAATATTAGCTTAAAACACAATACCATTATTTTTTCGAAATGAATTAGTAGCTAGTACTTAATAGAATAGATCTAAACCTGGAAAGTTGCCAACCACCAAATATTATTTTTGGACTGCACACTGAAATCAAGACTCTCCGAGTTTATCGTATTGCTTAATGCTCCATTCATAAGTGTAACACTAACCTATTCCAGCTTTTGTCCCTTTATCACTTCTGATTCATCTAACTTGAGAACTAATATCAATTTTTCAACACTTTCATTTGTGATTCCATAAAACTTTACAATAAATCTCAGTAAATGATTCAGATCTACAAACATATTGTTGTGGAATCATATGACAAAGTTGTCATGTTTTGAGTTATAAATTTCATTGATATGGTAAGGAATATCAATGATGTTTTGCAAACCCTTGTTTAACACATCCCTCTATAATTTGATTTGAATGGGCCAGAGAAAGGAATTTTTTTATATGTACTTGTCCAAATGCCTCTTTGATAATTTTAAACATTGTGTCATATGCATCCTTGCTAATACCAGAATAATTACATGCTCCTTGTATCAATTTTCGGTCAATGATCTTGTCGACTTCGCCCATAAGGGCCTCTACAATCTTGGACGTGATTCGAGAATATCATTGATTTCCTAGTAGACTCGTCGTTGACTTGGCTGTAAGTACTGCACTCAAAGACTTTCCAATCATGTCCTTGTCTTTCAGATTTTCATTGGTGACTAAAGCTGATCTGCAAAATAAAATAAGATTTAGAAAAAAAAAAATTTACAACCATTGATGTGCTAGATGAAACAAAACACATGAATAGTTTAAAACATAATCTTACTTGAAAGCATATATTCTTTTTTTCCATTGACCCCACTTGTTGAAAGCTCGTCAATACTTTTTAAATAACTCTTTTTTTGCTTATTGTTCAGTATTTTCTTCCGTAATGTGTTTACTTCTACATTTATTTGACAATATGAGGTATGCAATGTTTTGTACAATTAGTTTCATATTGTCAGTTTCTTGGTTAAGGTTTAATATGATATCTTGCAAATGAGAATTATCTATCTTCAAGATTTCATTCTCTTCTTTTGTTTGCAAAAAAAGAGTTTCTTTTTCTTTGTAGTCAGTAAGCAAACCATTCAACATATTTTCCAAACAATGGATTTTTTTCATTGAACTATTAATGTCATAACTTCTCAATCTTTCACAATAACCCAACAGACCATTGTGTCCTTCACACAAAAACAGTATGAGTTGTGTGACTGATCTAAAATTTGGATGTTGCATTGAGCTTGGATCGATTGGATACAAACTTCCATCAGCCCATACATCACAATGTTTCCTATCTTCCATTCCTTTGGTGAGCTAGTAAGGTGGATCCCTTTCATATTTTTTCTCAACAGTGGAGGCATATTTTGTGGGAAGATCAATATGGAGATGATATTTAGACATCTTAATAATCGATAGATTAATCTAGTAGAAAACCCACTTGTTATATATCTTGTAAGCTATTAAAAATCATCTTAATTATAAAAAAATTGAATTGGAAAAGTTTGAAATGACCTTGGCGCTCTTTTTTGATCCATCACACTCCATGTTTCTTGCTTTATATGCAAAAATCAAAGCTTTGCAGTATGAGCAAAATATTTTTTTCAATAGATGTGTGTTGAAATTGCAAATTTTTGATTTGCAAAAGTTTGAAATAACCTTGCCGCTCCATTCGATCCAACACACTCCGTATTTTCTAAATTGCAAAAATTTAGATTCACATTGAAGTATGGACCCCACCCGTTGTGGCTACCCAGCTTCCAGTTAACTACATATGTTACTAGTGAGGTCAAGTCATCGGAGTTGTGCGGGCAGACCAAAACTCGGTCCAAAGTTTTAAAATCCAACGATTTTCTCTCTCTTACATGGCATTTCTTAGACAGCCCTTTTGGGCCCTTGGAACTCCTCTAATGATTGCAACATGGCACCTCAAGTGGCTTCATGTTGTAAGGCGGACAAATAGAACCTTGTTCAAGTTGTTCTATAATGGCTTGTTTGATGATC
>MU834824.1:0-43919 GCA_029204225.1 Diphasiastrum complanatum
CATAGAGTACTTTCATGATATTTTCACGAACAAATTATGGCGAGATTATAAAGAGACATTTGGAGGGTAAGAAATTTACAGTTGAAAACCATGGGAAGTTTTCAATTCATATGGCACCTTGCAAGGGATTTGAAGACATTAAAATGTATGTATAATGTCTCTCATGGGGCAACATCAAGCATCACGTCTTTATTGCATGAAGGATTGCTACAATATGAATTTGGGACGATCAAACACTGGCCCACACGAGAAGCAAAAGATCCAAATATGAAGTGTTTTGTCACGTTCCATTAAAAAATGTTCACATATGCACATTTGCATGCTGAGGTTCGTATTATTGAGAAACTTATTTACTTGTATATTTTCCTTGGATGGAATCATAAAACCGAGTTTGTGGCTAAAGCAGCAATTAGAGGTTGGAAATAGTTCTTTCAAAGGCAAGATTACATAAAGGGAATGTCACCATTGAAAAAAGTGATAACTCTTTGGAAAAAAAGGAAACGTTCCTAATAAGCCATCAATTGGAGGTGCTAAAGCAAGAAGATTCTTATCCATCACAAATGCAAATAATCTAGTGTCAGATACAAATTTGGAAAGAAATTGTTCAAGCAACACGAACTCTAGAAGTAAGTATGTTTGGCATCAAAGACTAGGTCATTTAAACATGCGTTCAATCTTGTACATGAATTATAACAATTGGTCAAGGATATGAATATCAATGTTAATTCTATAGCTATCAGACTGTCTGTGAAAATTGTCTACTAGAGAAAACAACCTAGAACAAAATTTTCAAGAGGACAAGCCAAGAGAGCGAAGTCCATTCTGTCACTAATTCACAGTGACTTATGTGGTCCTATGAGCGCACCCTCTTTGGGTCAAGCTCTATATTTCATTACATTTATCGATGACTTCTCCCCGGTTCACCAAAGTCATGTTCATAAAGAACAAGTCAGAAGCATTCAATTGCTTCAAAAAATTTAAGCAATATGCCGAGAATCAGACTGGCCAGAGAATCAACGCCCTACGGTTTGATTCAAGGAGAGAGTATCTATCAAATTAAATGGCGGACTACCTATCATCTTGTGGCGTGCACCATTAATTCACAGCTAGCTACACTCCACAACGGAATGGCGTAGCTGAGTGAAAGAACCAAACACTATTGAAAGTTGCACGATCCATGACTGTCAACGCTCAATTACCCCAAAACTTTTGGACTAAAGCAATTTTTACAGTCTGCTATCTGCAAAATTATTCTAGCACGAAGGCAGTCGACTCCAAGACACCCTTTGAAGCCTACTACGGCTACAAACCAAGTCTGAAACATTTACGTATATTTGGATGTCTCTGTTATGCTCAAATTCCGTCTGATCTAAGAAAGAAATTAGACCCATTAAGCTGTAAGTATATCTTTATCGGCTATTCAATGTCACACAATGCATATCGTATCTATGATATTGATACAGGTCAGATCTCAGTCAGCCAAGATATTGTCTTTCTTGAAGAGAAATTCCATGATTTCAAGCTTAAGCAGCCAATGCAGGAGTCTGTCATAGTAGCTCCATTCTCCATCGATAGGCATCGACCTACGAATGTTCAAACGCAGGAACATTCGTATTTGTTTGTCGCAACATCTCCATTATGCATTTTTAGACTAATTGTCGCTACGGTCTGCATTTTTCTTCACAATTTCTAACAGGCGGAAAAACCCGACACTATCGACTTTATTTTTGCGACACTTGTGTTCTCAGTTTTTAGATCATTTACAACATTTCCAGAAATGCGAAAAATGTGACACTACAATTTTACATGCAGTTTTTGACAGGCGACAAAAGCGAAAAATGCAACACTGCATTTTTACATGCAATTTCTGACAGGCGACAAAAAGCGAAAAATGCGACACTGCATTTTTTCATATAATTTTTGCCTTGGAAAAAAAGCGAAAAATCCGACACTACAGTTTTACACGGGATTCTACACAAGCGAAAATCCCAATATTGTAGTTTTACACGGGATTCTACACAGGCGAAAAACCCGACACTGCACTTTTATAGGGGATTCTACACAGGCGAAAAATTTGACTCTGCAGTTTTATACGAGATTCTACACAGGCGAAAAACCCGACACTCTGCAGAAATACACAGGATGTCTACATCTTCACGCTCCAATAACAATTGTTCTAATTAGTGAGGTAATCAGCTGTTAAGCAATCTTGTAAATGTAAAGCTAGAATAATGCAAGATCTTCTAGTTGCTATACATGTAAATGAGCAATTGAAGATCAGATCAAGTCATCATATATCAGAGGATGATCTGATAAAGATTAAAACGACCAGAACGGGTCTTTCAGTAGCAGACTCCTCAAAGTTAGTAATTATAGAGAGAGATATATATTCAGAACTTTAGCAATTGATTTGAATCTGTGAATAGGATCACACGCTTATCAGCACAATTGTATTGTGGTCTGATCGTTGTTACTACAACTTTATTATACAGATTCGCTATTGTTCTACATCTTTTGCATTCTTGTTGAATGAAATTAACTCTCACTCCTTTTATGCAAACATCATTATAAAGAGAAATGTATGGTTGTCTCTGATGCCTAAATTATTTCTACATTCTCTTCACATCATATTATCAATATTAGGGGATTGCATGGCCGTCTCAGACGCCTAGTCGTTTCTGCAATCACTCTAGTGTAGGAGTCTTAGTGTAGGAGTCTAAGACTCCTACACTGATAATCTTATTCAACACAAAAGAACAACTCGTAATCTCCGTTCTCTAAGTAATCCACGATTCTGTTAAATACAGTTATTACTGTTCTTTCATTATCATTATTGTTGTCTTTCATCTATAGATATTCACCCAACAGATGTGGTATTAGATCTGATAATTTCCATCTCACAAACTGCCAACAAGATTGGTATCAGAGCTTCACATACACCAACACAGAGGAGGGAACACTAACATGCATCCATCCACACAAAAAACCGAGTTAGAACAAGGTATTCTCTGTGGGAACTATAAGTATCATTGCACACCCTCAGTTGTTATTCATGTCACCGGGTAAATCCACCATAGTAGCTACATTATGTCATAGCAGGTTTTTTGTAATGTAAATTGTAATCTAAGTATTTAAAAATGTTGCTGATCATATGAATCGTGTATAATATGGAGCATTCCATCTTAGAACAAGTCTTATTATTATCAAAAAAAGAAGGTCCATATTGTAGGAAGCCATCGATTTTTAACAAGCATTCTTCAAAGACATTTCTCCTATTGAATCATCAAATAAGAACCAGTCCATTTCAAAAGAAAAATAGATTATAGATACACCTTATTGTAGGAAAGGTTCTGCGAAACTGTTAGAAAGGTTCTTCAAATTCTTCCTTAGAGAACGCGATTAGAGGTTGAATAAATCACACCAATGAATCTTATCTATGTACTAATAGAGCAGTTCTATTATGATTACCTATAGGTATGAAGATTGTCTTCAGTATCTTCTTCTCGACTATGTCCCAAATAACATGATACTTGATAGCTATGTGCTTCATTTTCGAGTGAAATACAGGATCTTTCGTAAGATAGATTGCTGAAGTGTTATCCATTAACAAGACATATGGTTCAGAAATAGATTTATCAAATCCTTCTAACATATGTTTGATCCAAATCAGCTCATTTGCCATCTTAGATGCTGCTACATATTCGGCCTCACAAGAAGATTGAGCTACTGTTGTTTGCTTCTTGCTTATCTAGAGTATGGCTACACCAGATGCTAGTGTACAACCTCCTGAAATACTTTTGCTATCATCCTTCATGGATGCCCAGCTTGCGTCACTATAAGATTCGATATGAAATCCAGCTTTCTTCGAATAACACAGTCCATAGTCTTTCGTTTCTTGGAGATATTACACTACTCTTTTTGCGAACTTCCAATGTAACGATCCTGGGTTCTGATTAAATTGGCTCAGCCTGTATATCGTGAATGCTATATCAAATCTGGTGTTGTCTGCAAGATATAATAATGATTCAATCAACCTGCGATAGGTTGTCTTGGCCATTCGTTTCTCTTCTTCGAGAGTCTGCAAACAATCTGTCTTGCTCAGTATTGTTCTAGCTATCATGAGAGTATGCACGCCTTTGCATTCGAGCATGTTGAAATCTTCAATTATTTTCAGAGTATACTTTTGTTGGTGAAGATATAACTTACCACCTTCAAAGTCCCTTTCGATCTGCAAACCTAGATAGATTCTTGCTTCTCCTAGGTCAGTGATCTCGAATATTTCAGAAATGTTTCTTTTTACATCTGAAATTAACTCATCTTTTCTTGAGAAAATTAGAGTATCGTCAACATAAACAGCTAGAAGGATAATTTCATCTTTGACATGTTTGATATAGACATTTGATTCAGCGTAAAGATTTGAAACCTAAATATCGTAGTGTTTGGTCCTTCTTTCTATACCATTGTCTTGTTGCCTGTTTCAGACCATAGATACTTTTATTCATGTGACATTCGTATTTTGGATATTCCTGGCTTACAAAGCCCAGTGGTTGATCCATGAATAAGTCCCCCTCCAATTCTACACGTAAGAAAGCAGTTTTCTCATCCACTATATGGATTTTGAGATCATGAGCCACTGCATAAGCGAATAACAAGCGAATTGATGTGTGTCTGACTACTGGTGAGAATGTATCAGTGTAGTCAATCCCATATTTCTGTGAAAAACCTTTCGCCACCAGCCTCGCTTTGTATCTGATGTTTTCTCCATCATGACATGTTTTGATCTTGTAGATCCACTTGTATTTGACTGGTTTCCTTCCATCAGGTACAAGTGCAAGTGTCCATACATTGTTCTTATCCATGGATGACATTTTGTCCTCCATTGCTTGAATCCAACAATCTTTATTTGGTTCGTCAATAGCTTCTTCGAATGTCTGAGGTTCACTAGTGAAGCCACATAATTCATCATGACCAAATCTTATTGGTGGTTTGTGCTGTTTTTCAGATCTTTTCACAGTCTGTATAGGTCTCAAATTCAAAGATGCATCTTTAGGTTTGACCTGTTCCGCTTGAATTTGATCTGGTATTTCGAGTCTTTCAGGTTCTTAGAATTGAACTCCCTCTGAATCACTATTGTGTCCGGATGGTAATTCTTCTTTATCATCTACTTGATTTACCTCTGTAGATGATAACTCATAATAACTCTTGAGAATTTCATAGCCGACTAAGTCAATGTCTGCATGAGTCATCATACACTTTGCAACTTCCATAGGTGTACGATTTCTTCGTTCAGCTATTCCATTGTGCTGAGGTGTGTATGATGTTGTTTTTGTATTCATAATACCTCGATCAGTACAGAAAGCTTTGAATTCGTTGGAAATGTCACCTCCACGATCTATGCAAATTTGCTTCAACTTGCTGCATGTCTGCTTCTTAGCCCAATTCGTATACTCAACAAATTTCTCGAAAGCTTCTAATTTTGTTCGAATAAAGTATACTACAACGAACTTGTTGAAGTCATTGATTAACGTAATGAAGTATTTTGCATCACCCAATGACAACACTTCAAATGGTCCACAAATATATGAATGCACAATTTTCAGTACCTTGGTTGCTTTATAAACATATTTATTGAAAGGTGTTCGAGACATTTTGCCTTTAAGACAGGATTCGCAGGTAGTTCGAATATCTCGACTTTTGATTTTGACTCTTTCAATTCTCTGACTTTTGTTGGCTTGGTACAGGGCTTCCATGTTCATGTGACATAGCCTCTTGTGCCACAGAATATCTGTTGATTCCTGAGTTTTATTAGCTTTTTCAGCTCTAGTTCGGATGTTCAAGTGATACAAATTACCATTTCTATTGCCTTTGGCAACCAGGTTATCAAAATCTTCATCGAACAATCTACAGGAGTTTCTTGTGAAGGTTACTGACATTCCTGTGTCAACTATCTTAGCTACGGGTAGAAGATCCTTATCAAGAGTAAGAACATAGAGAACTTCCTCCAGTTTCTTTTCACCCTGATTCGTGTCTAGCCATAGTACACCCAGTTCCATCAACTATATGTTTAAAACTGTCTCCAAGTATAATAAATCTTGAATAATTCGTCTTCTTATACTCGGACAATATTTGTTTCAAGAAAACAAAATGTGAGATGGCTCCTGAATCAAGAACTACTTCTCAAATTTGCGAATTTGATGAACAACATAAATCTTCATAAACATAAGCTGTTGAGTTTCTTGTTGTTCTCTCTACCGCTGTTCTAAAACATTCTGGGTTGTCTTCGATGAAATTAGAATATGAAAGTTCGCTTCGATTCTGCTCCTTTTTGTTTCTAGGATTCTGATAACAGTCTACTGCTGCATGACCCCGTTTATGGCAATGAATGCATTCAATCTTTGGATTTAACCAACATTTGTCTTCTGTATGACCTGATTTTCTGCATCTGTTGCAGATCTTCTTTTCACCAGAATTTTTTTGCTGCTTTCCAGATTGTCGATCATTTGTCTTTGATTCGTCTGAATGATTTTCATTCTTCTTAAATGACTCCCTCTTAGACTTAGACTTCTTAGAAGATTTATTCTTCTGAGTGAAAAGAGCCTTTTCGGAATCACCATTTTTGTCATAGAGTTTGCGTGCTTTTACTTCCTCTTTGACTCCATCTATTGCTTTTTGAAGTGTCATTGTCGAATCTTTCGCCAGTAAAGTTCGAGTTGTGTGGAATGACCTGGAAAGGGCGTGAAGAAAATAGCTAAGCTGCTTTTCCTTTGAGATCGCATTTTCGGTGCCGGAATTCTACAAAGAAATAAACAAATCCTTTATCTTTCGCACGAATGTGGTCAGATCTTTGTCGTCCCATTGTAGGTAAGTCAATTGGTCCTCCAAGAACATGACTTGATTTTGAGATTGAGCCTCATTCTTGGTTCGTAGTTCTTCCCACAATTCTTTCGCATTTGAAGTCGATAAAAGATCTAGCATTATGTCGTCATGCACTGAAGACGCAATAATTGTTATAGCTTTGCCATTTTTCTCCATCCATTCACAAAGTTTCTTGCCAAGAGCAATTGGCTTGTCTCATGATGGTTCTACCCATTGCCATAGACCTTCACCCTTTAGTACGAGTGAAGTTTTTAACTTCCAGACTAAATACTTCGAATCTTCTGCATCCAAGATCGTACTGATCTTAGACTGAATGTTGCTGATCGAAGACATCGCTTTTGATGGATATAAGACTATCTGATTTCACTGTATATCACTATATTTGCTCTGATACCACTATAGGAAAGGTTCTGAAAAACTGTTAGAAAGATTCTGCGAATTCTTCCTTAGAAAACGCGATTAGAGGTTGAATAAATCATGCCAATATTAACGTTTTTAATCATGCCTGTTCGTTTCAGTTTCATGTTTCGTGAATTGTTCGCGACACTTGTCTTTTTGTGACATTTTCGTCATTCGCCAATCGTTCGTGACAAATGACAATTCTTGAGCTTGAAAGGGAGCTAGAATATTTCGCGAACTGTTCGAGATAGTTTCGCGACAAGTGAGCTTGAAAGAAAACTAGAATATTTCGCGAACTGTTCGAAACAGTTTCGTGATAAGTGAGCTTGAAGAACAGTCCAGAAGATTTCGCGACAATTTCGCGACATCTGAGGCTTGAACAAGAGATAGAAAAATCTTTCGAGCTTGAACAAGAAAGCCACAAGCTTCCACATGACACTGTTTTGTGAATCTTTTTGAGTTGGTCACAAATAGAAAAATTTCGAGTTCGCGTTCGTTTCTTTCTCATCCTTTGTTAAGTAAACTGTGCGCTTTGTTGGTAGAATCAAGATCTATCAGATCAGTTGTTCTACACTTATGATTCAGCACTGTACTCAAAAAAACACTCTTTTACCAAAAAAGATATTGCGTAAGTAATGCAAAAAAAATGTAAATATATTTTCTCTAAATAGTGAAGCAACAGAGAAAATATATTATCATAAGAAGATTGTTTTACATAAACAGTTTTACTAGCTGGTCACTTGACCAGTAATAAAAAAAATGTTTATGCTCTAATCATGTCCACAAAGACATAAACCATTACCATAACGTGAACAATTAAATGAGACACACTACAATTGTAAGTCATTTGTCCAAAAAAAGGCTAGACATTATGAAAGCACCTTACTAAACCAATCTAATTTTCCATCATACTCGATCTCTGATATTGAAGTGAAAAAAACAATATCATTATCGTATGCTTATCAAAAAAAGAAATGGCCCATAATATAAGTAAGCCACTGATTTTGCAGAGGCAGATTTTTGCCTTCTATTCAATTCTGATACAGTATCAGCACAAAACAAAAATGTCTAAAACAGAAACGTCAACTGAAAAACCAAATGAGTCACCCATGTACTCAAGAAAACAACAAAAGAGAAGCTCACAACAAAACCACAGTGAAAAAAGCAAAAGAGAAGCTCAAAAAAAGAACCAAAATTCTCTGAACAGAAACAAATAACTTACAAGACAAAAAGAAGTGAGTTATCCCAACAAAAAATAGGGGACAAAACTTTGGAAAAAACATCAAAAAGTCAGAAGAGCAGGATAAAGAAATAAAATGGAAGTACCATCTGACCCAAACCAAACACAATGAGCAGCAACAAAGACACACGAACGAAAAAGACCACAAAAATCACAAAGGACACCTAAACACACAGAAATCTGAGAAAAAACTAAGAACAAAAACCGAAACCAGCCAGATCTAGAAACATAGCAGAAGAAAGGAAAGAAACACAACCCACAGAAAACCATTCCCATATAAAAAAATTAGAAAACAAAAAACTAGATGAAACAAAACAACAACCCACAGACCAACGACAAGGGCCTAACCCAAGAGAAAAGTAGAACAAGAGAAAAAATCAAGGCCCAACATACCTTAGCAGAAGCCATAATCATCAACGAAGAGAAACTTAACAAACATCAAACAACCGACCAAGTTAATATCCACATGTGAGAAAAAGATCTGACAATCGCGCCGAGCAGAGATTTAAAAACCAGAACCAAGCACACCAAACCACGAAACCAGGTAGCACCAAAGAGGGGCTTGGAAACCACACCATAAACGCGTAGAAACCAAAAACACAAGAGGCCCCACATAGAAACAGGGAAAAGCAAAGATCAAACACCTCAGAAAAGCCAAGCACGAACCCAAGGAAGCCGAAAAGCAAAGATCAATCACCTCAGCAAAGCCAAGCACGAACCCAAGGAAGCCGGAAACACCACCCAAAGAGACCAACCCGAAGCATGAAAAAGAAGAAGACGAAGAAGACGAAGCGCGCGCCACAGGAACACGGCCCTAAAGCACACCCAAACATAAAAAAACCTTCAAGTCCCAAAGTCCCAAGCAAAGGACAAACCCAAAGCAACCCGTGGGCCACAAAAAAAACCTAGCAAGCACAAAACTAAGCATTAATGAAAAACAACAGTGTACCATAAAGCAAGTAAGCACAAGGCACAAAGAGAACCAAAAGCTCAAATCAAAATAACCACGTAAAAACACCGGCCATTTTCGTTTCATTCGACAAAACCAGTAGTACAGAGAATAATGGAAGCCAATTATAATATTAACTACACGAGTCAAATTATAGCATTCCAATTATCAAAACATGCATAGTAAGTACTTGACACTGAGAGAACCATAAACTAGTACCAAATATAACCATTTTCTCTGACAATATTCTTCATCACTTCAATTACAGTCATGTCTTCTTCTTTTTTTGCATAGATTAGCTGTCATGAATTGCCAATCAAATAATCAGTATATTTGAGACTCCATGACCCATGGAATATATATTTCATAGCAGAGTGTGTGTGTCCTTCAAAATAAGTTTGAGACAAACATATTGAAGCATGTTCAATTGTTGAGTGATTTAGTGCTCCAAACATTGGTTCTTACAAACCTTTTTTCTTTCTTTTTTTTTCTCTTGTTATGTTAGTAACTTCTCATAACTTGTATAATTTGGAGTTTACAATTTATATCTTGTAAGTTTTACTAAGATATCTATTTCATACATTATAAAGATATGTTCTTGAAGAATTGGTTTTTTTTTTCTAAATTGAAGAACGTCTTTGAGTCACATGTATAATTAAGATAAATTTCTTCCTTCATAGAATGTAACATCAAAATATAATACTTTAGATGAATCAAATGTCACATTTCATACAAACATAATCTTGTACATAGTATCACAAGCCAGTATCAATCCTATCTTGTACATAGTATCACAAGCCAGTATCAATCCTAAACACGAGAGAAAACAAAAGTATTTCATTGATGGACCTCATTATGCACATATTTTTATCCTTGCTTGATTATAGCTAGAAGTATTCGAAAATGCACAATTTAGTTTTGATCATTAGATACAAGTGATATACTAACATAGGGACAATAACATGCTTGAGAATTATTGTTCTAACATCTATGGGATATGTGAAATTATATGCTTCTTCTCCTCAAATCTTTAATAAAAAATCACTCAAGGGAATTCTGGAGGTAGACATACTACACCCACTCTCTTATCTATAAAAGAATAGTACCTCGAGTCCCATCCTAACTAAAAAGTGGAAAATGAAGCTTGTGTTGGCTTCCTTGGTAGGATTGAGGTTACTTCCTAGTTATGCTTTGTAATTCATCTTTCATGTATTTGTATTTAATTAGCCTTTAATTAATCATCACTCCAAGTGATAGCCTAATGTTCTTGTTCAAATTTGATACATCTAGTGTAATGAATTAGCCATTTTGTTTCATTATTGTAACATCTAAAGTTTCATGTTTTTTCCGGTTTCATTTATAGCTTTGTTGTGGTCCAAGGTTTCCATCATCACATAATAAGATACATGCACATACATTTTTCCGTCACGCCGAGGTGATAGTAATAGATATTCAAATGAGAACTTTGAAGACTGAAGTGGAGAAAGGTCGTCATCGTCCATGGAACATTCACTTTGTCAACATCACATAACAATGGCACCTTTTATTATGTCCAGGCGAGATTCCCATACACCACACTAAACTATCGATGGGTTGGTCACATGTCAATAATTAGTTCGGTGAGGATAATTTTATCTTCATTTCTCTACTATTTATTTGTAGTTTAGATCGAGATCCTTTCCATCCATTCTAGAGAATCAGGAGAAGAAAGACTGACAAGAATAGTACGTACTCCATCGAGTAGGAGCACGCTTCTATAAGAACAGCAGCAAAATCACGTGGTGAAAACTGAAATCTAGACGATGCACATTGCATACATAGTACATATAGATTATCATGAAGCCTCATGAGTTTTCGCATCAACATTGCGCAGTAACCACTTTATCAGCTGAAAAGCAGCGGCTAAGAAGCGCTAGCCTCCACGGGTATGGCAATGCTTGCTGACAGAGACCAGAGATTGGTGATGGATGTGATAGATTACAGAGCAGCAGCACTACAGTAGCATCGACGCTATAAAAGCTTGCATTGCCATGGACTGAAGCCTCAACGCTCAGCCACAGTACTGCTATGGCTACTGCACTTTTGTGGGCAGTGCTTGTTTTGAGCTTGCTGCTCAGCTCTGCGTGGGCTTCCCAGGAAGAGTCTTTGCTCATCCGCCAGGTGCAAAGTTCTGCTGATGCCTTGATTGTGGATTTACCGGGGGCCCCATTTGTGACTTTTGCTCAGTATTCTGGTTACATCAATGTTGATGAGAAGACTGGCCGTTCGCTCTTCTACTGGTTTGTAGAAGCTGATGTGCCCGATCCCACTTCTGCACCTCTCACTCTGTGGCTTAATGGCGGTACGTATCGATCGGGTTTTGTCCTATCTCATTCTTCCAAAGAATATAACCTTGTACAAATCCTCTGAAGGTCTGAGCTTATGTGCATTTGTACTAGAAATTAGCAGGATCATTGATAGCTACAAACAGCTTCTGACTCCTTGTGTCATAGGTATGGGGTTCGTGACGTGCTAGCTTACCTTGCGTAATTGATAACTACACATTGACTCTGGCATGTGGCATCAAGCGATGGTGGAAGAGATAAAATCCATACACCAGAATAATGCATGAGAATTGGTACGCCTACCAGAAGGGAGAAAGGCCATAGGCTGCAAATGGGTGTTCAAAACGAAATACGACGCAGATGGACAAATAGAGAGGTACAAGGCAAGAATAGTCGCAAAGGGGTATGCTCAGACAGAAGGGATAGACTTTGACGAGACTTTTGCCCCGGTTGCGAGAATTGGATCAATCAGAATCCAGTTTGCTAAACAGGTAGACATGATTTGGCCTTTTCATATAAAGTTTTGATTTAGTCATCTACATTATGATTATTGATAGAGTAGGTCAAGCTTTGAACTTTTGGGACCATTCTGTCTTAGATTAGACATAGAGCCATTGCATCTTTTCTCCACCGCTCTAAAATAAATGGAGAACTTTAAATCACTAGTTGTGATTCTCTTTGATTTATTGGGATGCAACTGTTATTGATGTTTCCTGACAACGTATGCAGTTGAATCGAAATACAATTGGTGCACTTGGGGCACTCCCTCTTTTGTCTTCTTCCTATGATCCTTGTATCGATAACGAGGTACTAGTAGCGTTCATGCCTAGAGAGCATGATAGTTTGAACATTTTTCAAATAAGTGAGTGAATGATTGTGGTTGTGTTTTAGATGGCTTATCAGATTTGCTACAACAGGTCCAGGCATACCTGAATAGACCAGAGGTGCAACCAGCTTTGCATGCAAATATCACTCACTTGCCATATATATGGACAGATTGCAGGTTGTATCTGTAGTTGTAAAGGCATGAATCTTGTTAGATTTAAATTCTGGGATGAATATCATCTTTTGTTTCTTGAAATCTTGAGCCTCACATAAATGTTCTCTGTTCTTGAGTTTATCCCAAGAATTCCATCCTGGTTGCTTTAACAGATGCAGCTTGAACAATTTTAAGTCCATATTGCCTGTTGTAAACTCATGTTTGCTTGTTTTTATTTGTTTTGCTGTGTCTTCAGCAAGCTACTGAATTACTCACACAAGGACGTGCTGTCAAGTATACTTCCAACATATCACACTCTCCTTCAATCTGGCATTGAGATATTGGTTTTCAGGTGAAAGTCCTGTCCTTGCAAGAACATAAGAATTTATTCTCTTAAGTGTCCACATACCTAATCATTTCTACTTTTGACATTTGCAGTGGAGATGTGGATGCCATAGTGCCTGTAACAGGCACTCGTTCTTGGATATCAAATCTTAAGCTTGAGACAAAAAGGAATGGAGGCCATGGTTTGTTAACAGTCAGGTCTTTTTTTTAACCCTTGATTACAGTTGTCTGAAAATGCTGAACTTTTGAGAATCTGTGTACTTACACAAGAGAATAAAAATCCTGTATGTTTTATGGATGTAAAATAAAACCCAACTTACTCACCTTGCTTATTTTTGTTGCTTTCCAAAACATAATTTAGAAGTTTAATCTATTTTCTTCATAATTTTGAAACACAACACACTCCCCAAAACTTTGTTCATTTTTTTTTTGCCTCGCAAAACAAAATCTTCATGAACCTTACTGCATGACAGGTTGGAGGTTATGTAACTGAATACAAGGGACTTACTTTTGCAACTATAAGAGGTGCAGGCCACATGGTGCCTTATACTCAGCCTGTCCGAGCTCTGCATTTGTTTAGCTCCTTCATCAGTGGAAAACCTTTGGGATTGATTTCAGATGTGTAACTTCACGCAAATGTTTTTTCCACTTTGGTAAAAAAAATAAGTAAGCTCCAAAAGAGCATGTAGCACTCCTCAGATGCAATTATCAAGTACTGAACATGTAAGGAAAATAAAATTCTCCTTATGTATAGCAACTAAATTCTGGTTTTCAATTATTAGATACTGAACATGTAAGGATAATAAAATTCTCTTTATGTATAGCAAGTATTTTTATTGGTGTTGTGCAAAAGACTCTCTAGCTCACTAGCTTTCTGCAGAGTAATCATATCCATTTTTTAGACACTAAAAATTCAGTAAATGTTTCTCTCAAATTTTTTCAGCTAAAACAGAAATCCATAATACAGAGACAGAAGCTGTTCTACCAAATTCACCTCCCCTTAAAATCATGTAACATCCATAATCAGAAATTTGCCTGCCCTAAGGACATTTTGTTATCTGAATGAAATTTTAGTCATTCGCATACTTCGATTATTTGGAAAGGATGACATCTGAAATTTTTTCTTGACACATCTTATGCTCATTATAGTGAAGATTACAGAAAATGGTTAGCTTAACCTTCACTCAGGGGAGTGGTATTTCTTGAGTTGCAAGATTCTCATTGAGTTATGTGAGTAACATATGCGGATTTTGGGAGGAATCTGTCGGATTAATATATATTAGAGAATATGTTTAGCATATTTATTGTGGTTACTACTTTGTATTATTTGCAACTTGGCCACACATTTTCGTGCTCCAATAATATGCTAACACTAAATGCTAAGAAAAAACATCAATTTAAATGCATTGATTGTCACTTGCCTCTTTGAAGATCTATGTGATCTTTTCATTGTGATATTTCATGTTAGAGTTGAAAGCTATTGCCAATTGGAGATGTTGCCTATTGATATTGTTTTTGATGACTCTCAATTAAAAGCTTTTGGAATTCTAAGTTTATGAAATATTTAAATATGGATATAACCACACCATCAACAGTATGGATTTAGAGAAAATGTGCACAAAAATGACAGAGAGAAAGATAGATACTAGAGAAAATTTAATAAATGCAATGGTGAAAAGCTCGCTCAGAAATGACAAGCTCGCTTGTGCAAGCTCGCTCGAGACCCACTCCCCTCCATATGTATTCTCCTCATTCACACCATTGATTGATATTTGTATCATGGATTGAAGAGATTCTATTTTTAATTTTGTATATTTTTTGTCCTTGATCTCATTTGGGGTTAAATATCCTCCCTCACATATAGCCATGCTCACAAGTATTATTATGAAGGCTTCTCTTTAATTCATCAAGTTTGGTGTTTCACGAGTCTAAAACATTTAAAACGAAATTCTATGTTTCTAAAACTGATTCTTATCCACAAGACATATGCATCCAAGAAATTAAATCATAGCATACATTCATGCAACCAATCTCATCTATGAACTCTTTAAAAATCTCTAAAAATAATATAAACACCATTTTGTATAAAAATATGCAAATACTAACTTGGAGGCCAACGTGGAGGTCTATTCAACAGGTTGACCAAAGTCATAGTGCCTCACATATGTGAAATCAGCTTCGTAAGGGGCCAAATTGGTCCAACTAGTAAAATTTTGTTGTTTAGTTTACATAGATTTCAATTATACTACTTAATTGCCAAGCAGATGGACTAGACCATGGATGTAGTGGATGACTATGATTCAAGATGCAACCCCAAGTTCTAGATCTCTCTAAATGTGGCCTACTATGCATATAAATAGTTTGAAACATGTTCATTATGTATCTTTCATTTTCATAGTAGCATAGTCTTGACAAAAAGTGATGCGTTGAATCTTGCTAGATATTCTATTTGGAATATTAGAATGAAATATTTTTTGGTGATACAAGATTTGATGGATATTGTACTTGTTGTTGAAGAGAGACCTTAACAAGAGCACAGAGGAGTAAGATTTGACAAGAGAGTTAGACTAGCTCTACACATCATCAAAATGAATGTTTTTAAATGAACTCATCATGGAATTGAAGGGAATCACTATAGCAAAGGATGCTTTGGACACATTATAAATACTCTTTGAATCAAGTGGTATAACTTCGAAGAGTCAAGTAGAGATACCTACTTTGAAGGAATTGCATAGTGAGTTGGTGCGCAAGGATTTTTTAATCAAAGGACAATGAAGAAGTCTTCTTCATCAAAATGAATAGAAGGGTTAGGGCCAAAAGAGACAACAAAGAAATATCCAAGTCCATTGAGCAAGGGTTTACTTCCTGACACGAAGATAACATGAACAAATCTTAAGTTCAATTTTTGCATTGTGTTGATTTTGTTCATTGTTCAAGCGAATGCTTCATGAGACATAGAGAGATGACTAATGGTTGGCGTAATCAAGAAAATAACACTAATGATGTTAGTGGTAGCACTCTCAAGTTTGGTGGTGAAATGGTTCGATGGAGACATATTTAGCCAAGGAAATAACATGTTTAGTCTTGAATCTTGAAATGATTCATAGGGTAGGATCAAATATTGCATAAAAAGCTGCAGCAAGAATTTGACCAAAGTACGAGCTGGGCGGACAAAGATGCAACTATAGATGGATGCGATGTGGGCTATTGTCCAGTCCTATCAGGCAATGGCCCCCATGCTACAAAGATCGAATCAGAACCTTCAAGCCCAAGTGGAAGCGGAGCAGAAGAAGACAGAGCACCGGGAACAGATGATCCTCACCAAGGAGGAACTGATCCAAGCATGTCAAAATCAATGTGCGGAGCTCCAGCATACCATCGACGATTATCTCGCAGTACCGTCCATGCCGAACACTAATCCAATTCCCATAGACAAATACAACATGGTAATTGCCAAGCTTTAAACATAGAAAAGTCTATTACAAGCAAGAGTTTAAAATAAAGCAACAGAGCTACATCGACCCACTCATCAACCTCATCAGTGAATTAGAGAAGCAAAATGATGCGTTGGAAAACCAGTTGAACGTCATGCTTGCATCAAAAAATTTTATAGACACACAGCAGGCCACTACTAGTCAAGGGCCATTGGCAACCAACCAAGGGGCCCCATCCGTCCCATCAAGCACACAAGCCTCAACCTAGGCCCCTTTAGAATTTGATAGAGCTTTCACGATGGAACAACTTCATGTACTTGAGGGAGAAGCATCAGGAGTTGGTACCTCACAAGAAGCCCCCTCTCACACGAAGAATAAGTGGCTAAATATATAAGCAAGGGTAAAGCCACAATAAGTGCCAAGCACATCATCAAGTGGCCCAAGACTCTAGAGGAGTCCATTCAAGAATTGAGGCCAAGTATCCAGATGATCAGATGCAGGGAGGATATGTATTGCCATGCTCTGTCGATGACATCAAGGGGCGTGAAAAAATAATAATCGAGCAGTTGGCACTGCAACCCACATGGCACGACATTTATTTAAGGACAATAAAAAAGTCCTTATGGAATACTTCACAATTCTCATGTACATGTGCATGCATTATCTGCCAATTCCACATAGAGAGGCATGGAATTGTTCATAAGATAAGTCATGATTGAACAATTGAAAATCTGTTCCTCAATATAGAAAGGATTTCTTTGAGATTCAACCATGTACTTTAGAAAAAGCATGAATAATGCTTCAAGCCATAAAAACAATGAAGTGTTGTTTTAAAGACTTTCACAAGGTTCCTTGAGTTAAAATAGAGTGTGGTAGACAAGACCTTGGGATCACAAGTGGTCCAAGTCATGGATTGTAGTAGTAGGAGAGAGAGAGAGAGAGAGAGAGAGAGAGAGAGAGAGAGAGAGAGAGAGAGAGAGAGACAATTTCACATAGTTCCTCTTGACAAAGCAAGACCAAACCCTTTGAACCTTTATTCATAAACCAACAAGGTACAGTAAAGCTGAAACTAAAATATAGTTTAAAGTTAATTCTAAGTTTATTTTGTTAAGTGAACTTCATACAAGAAGTCACTTCTTAGAATAGCATTTGAGGGCCTTAAGTAACACTTGTATAAGCCCAAGCTTTAATAGAACTAATCTATTCTTGCTTAACTCTTGGGGATAGAAACTTGGTAGTAGGGGATAGAAACTTGGTAGTAGGTGCTCGAGCCCCACTAAGTGCTTGTTATTATGGGATTATTTGTCTTAAGCACTTATCTTCTTTTCTTTGTGGGAGTTAGTAGGATTACCTAGGGATAATTAGAAAACCACTAGTTGGGTGAGCCTTAGTGGTCGTTAGGGTTAGGTTAACTTAGGATACTCTCTAGTTGGGGGAAGCCTTAGAGAGCTAACCTAGGACATTCCTTAGTTGGGGGGCTGCCATAAGGAACTAGTTTAGGTCATTTTCTCTCTCTAGAAGGGTGAGCCTTAGAGGTTTTGTTATGCAAGAGAACATAGAATGGAGTGGATCAAACCCCACCACCACTATACTTCAATGTCTTTTAGGAACCCTAACCCTACTAGTTGGAAAGCCATAGTAGGAAGAAACCCTAAAAGACAACATAGGCTCAACCATAAGTCGATAGACCGGACGAGCCAATAAGACAAACAATAATATGAAGCATTGGTAATAATTGGCATGCCCCATAAAAGTATAAATATCACAGTGTCCTAGGTAAGGACATCTTAATTATTACTTTGATCTTGTCAGGATTTGTGGCAATCTCATGGCCTAAGACAATGCCATGGATTACCCATATCTAGCATTTGGCCGGGTTGAGGGAGATACCATATTTTTGACATTGTTGTAGAACTCATTGTAGACGATTTAAGTGGTATATCTAGGCTGAATGCGCACACCACTTCTACAAATCTCTAGAGAAATTCCTTGAAGGCGTGTTGTATAACTCTTTGGAAGGTGCTAGGTGAAGTGCATAGTCCAAACGACATTACTCGAAAAGCATAACTCTCCCATATTGTCACAAAGGTGGTCTTGCGTTGATCTTCGGGTGCTATCTATACTTGATAATATCCACTAAATTTTTGAAGGAAACTATAGGCTTGTTCTCCTGCCATTCGTTCTAATACTCCTTTCGTAAAAGGCAAGGGGAAGTGGTCTTTCTTTGTGACTACATCAAGTTTCTTGATATCTATACAAATGCGTAGTTTCCCATTCTCTTTTTTTTGGCACAATCACAATAGGAGACATCCATTCAATATGCTCTGTCTCATACATGAATCCAACATCGAGTAATTTTTTCAACTCTTGTTGAATGAGCTCGGCATACTGTGAGTTGCAACGATAGGGTCGACTTATTTTAGGTTCAGCACCATCGACTAATGGGATTAATGCGCCAAGAATCTGCTAGGTTTACAAAAAAATTTGTCACATCTTTTGCACAATGCCACGCCGAGGGATAGTATTGTTGGAGAAGACACAACGATCTAGTTTACTATTGAGAAGGAAATCTATGCCTCAAATACGACAAAGTTCGATCCTTCATTTTGTTTCTCCTTACAGAAGCAATTACCTCTTTCAAACCTTTTCTCCAAACTGCTTCAGAAGGCGACCGGACCGAGTCCTCTGTTTTCAGTCCTATCAGCACGGAGTCTCGGTCCTTATAGTAGATCTCGTCTGAGTCATAGCTTCAAATCTCAAATGAGCTATCAAGTCAGATCTCAACCGAGTCCTTGAGTCAGATCTTAACTGAGTCCTTGATTCCAATCTCAATCGTGTCATCAAGTGACATCTCAACTGAGTCTTTGAATCAGATCTCAATCGAGTCATTCAGTCCAGTCTCGACCGACCCGACCCCAGAACTCTCTTTACCATCTGAACCGAGCCAAGACTGTAACAAAACCAACAGAAGAACACACCATGTCTTCCACATAACTCTTTCGGTTCTGATGATCCTAATACTAATAAGATTGATGTCAGCATGGGCAATCTAGATCTCAATTGGTATTAGGAAGCACATCAATTCCTGACATAGATTGAGTTCAAGATCCCTCTTTTGAGTGGGTATCATCCCATTCTTAATGCATATTACATGTGCCTCTTATAACCACATTGACTGATCCTTTTGATTCATACTACCGCCCATCAGGAATTTTGTGTATATCATTCCTATAGCTGGAGCTGAACTTCACACTTTTGGCTTCCCAAAGATCGAATCCATAGCATACTACAAGTACATAGATACTTCAATAAATATGTGGAAGAACAAAGATGGTAATAGAGTCGACGCAATCAATGACAAGCCTCTAGCTGCTACATGTGCCTACCTGAAAAAGTACACACAAGACTATAGGTCAAAGATTCTACGAATACCTATGTCACTTTTTCACATGATGGCAGATTCCAGGCTCCACAGTTAGTATGACTGGGCATAGTTTGTTTCAAACTGCCTTTATGAGTGTATCAAGAACAAGCAGCCCTCCATTATACTAGGCTATCTTCTAATGGATGTTACACTGCAGCAGCTCAGCCACTGACCACAAAGCCGAGACCTACTGATGCTAGCTGATAAAGCTTGAGAGGTTTCAGCAACACCTAAGGACCAAGCATGCTCATGCAGCTTCAAAGAAGAGGACACTTTCATCCTCTCCAGAAGGGCCACCTCCAAAGAAACCAAACACTAGCGTCATGAAGCTGACTATGAGAAAGCAGCCCACGTCCTCGGCATCACAGAAAGATCCATCTGTCGAAGAGTCTTCTGCTCAACAAGCAGACACCACCACCACGACACAACAACCACAGACATGACAAGCTAGGACAAAGAGCAAGGTGTAGGCAAAAAAGCCTACTCCATCCGATGGCACAGACACCGATGAAACAAAATCAACGACATATTCACAAGACGAAGGCTCAACATCATATACGACCTACCTCAATTCATTTCTTAACAAATGTATGGTTGTGATCAACATGAATGGGCTATAAATATGGGCACCACTCTCCAAACTGAGATTTCGTGATCTTTTATTCATAACTCCTTTGTCATTTTATTCTCCTTTGTCGTATTCACAATATCGAATCGATGCGCCTTGTCCTACAGTGCGCGGTCAGATTCATTCAGGCACGCTGAAGCGATATTAGCCTTTTTGACGTAATTTCGGGTCAACGCGCGCATTGCTCTAGTGTCCTTGACCAGAATAATTCAGTCGTATTGAACCGAGATCAACCTCTTCCTACGAAATATCAAATCAACGTGCACCCTGTTCTAGAGTCCTCGAACGGAATAATTCAGACGTGTTGAACCAATATCAGGTTCAATATGGCAGTTCCTCCAGGTCCTCAAAAAACAAACTTCTGAATTTTTTGAATGCTAGTGACATTCCATCAGAGAAATTAGAGTATTTTTCCAGTATTTTTTTTGCACCTTTCGATATCGATAAGTTAGTTTATGAGAATCACTATAAATTACTTTCTCTTTTTGATATTTTTTCTCAAATTATAAATACTCATGTTCAGAATATAGATAGTTTTTGTTTCGTTCAATTTCAAAACCTTGTGCATTCCATCCTCTGAACATAAATATGATAGAAAGTACACTAACATGCATGAACATTGTTGTTGGATCTTCTACTTGTTGGGGTTATTCCCAACAAAGTGTAAATATATAAAATCATGCAATAAAATGTGTTGCGAGGGCATGGCATCCTGCGTGTATAAGCCCATGGCCCAATGAGCACGCAAATAAAGTTGTAAATAAAATAAACATGACTTGGGCCTTGGAATTAAAATAAAACTAGAGGCCCAATGTCATTTTTAAACTTAGAGATTACTTTTTAGAGTTGGGTCCAAATTGGGACTCACATGAATCTTCTGATTTCTAATGTACTTTTTGTGGACCTTGGATCATGTTGGGTCCAAGCTGAATGGATGGGATCATTGTGAATATTAGCCCATAGGATTGAGGGGCAAGGGCCTTCCCCATTTCATAAAAAGGCACCATTTGTACACTATTTTCATGCTTGATGAGAAAGAGGAAACTCTACCAATTTTGGAAGAGAAGCATCCTCATTTGCAATTCAATGCTTGCTATTGCTCTTGCTGTTTTCAATTGCTTTCAAGTTCATGCTTTTTGGTTTCAATAGTTTATGTTTCTCCTTTAGCAAGTAAAATGTGCATTTGAGCTAACCTCCACCCTCACTCTCTATCTATCTCTCTCTCTTTCTCTCTTCTCTTCTCAATCTCTTCTTTTCTATCCCTTCCCTTCACCCAAATTGTGATGAATGTTAGTGTAGAGGAGTAGAGTTAAAGGAGAATAGTGTTAGTGGTGAGTGGAGTTAAGGGAGGAAGTAGGAAACTAACTAAAAGTAGCATCTATGCATAGTTAGGTACCTATTCAGTGATCTAATCCTTGTTGACAGGCGGTAGGGCTATACTACGTGAGATCTTCGATCCTACAGTGGCGCCAATGCCGGGGATAGGTTTCCACTAACTAGTTTAGCTGCATTTTAGCTATTTTCTTGCTTTTTAGAGTAATTTAGGTAGATTTTTGGGAGTTTAGAGTTAGTTTTCTGTATTTTTTTGTGTTTGGACTGTTCACAGCTAGCGGAGGAGGTGTGAGAGGGTAGAGGAGGCCCTGAACAGCCTCGAAGGGCTTGAAACCCAAACCAACCAGCCAAAAAATCCAAAAAACACTTGAAATGACAAATGGAACTAGAATGGGAATGGGTACTTTATGTAAACATTAGCTTGGATTAGTTAATTGAAGTTTACATAAAGATTTGGTTTTCATTTTTTGCTTTTGATTAAGGCAAATGTAGTTTGATGTTGTTTTCCTCTTAAGCTTGGATTAAGCTTGCAAATAGTAGGCTTGGATTGAGCTTACAAACAATAAGATTGAATGAATAGAAGTAAATGCTTTTTATTTTCATTGGATGTAACAATTGAATCATTTCTATCATTCTAATTTGACCACTTGTTGTTGTATTTGCATAATAGGAAAACACACAAGCAACCCCAATGAATCAAACCAATGAAAACCCAACATTTGATCTATCAAACCCATTCAATGTGCCACAAGCTCTTGAACTTTTATACCAACAAATTCAAGCCACTAAAAAGCAGCTTCTTGAAACTAATCAAAGAAACCAAGACTAAGAGTCTAGGTTAGCCAATCAGAAGAAGCATGTAGTTCCACCTCCTGTAAAAGTGTTTAAGGGGGAGAAGAAGGATAGGAACTTACAAGTGGTAAGTTCTTGGCTGAATGTTTGGAACAACTGCTTTGCCATGAACCAATTCCCTGAATCTGAGAAGTTATCCACTGTCACCATGTTCCTTGAAGGAAGAGCCTTAGTTTGGTGGGATGAGTTAGTTGCAAAGGGCAATCAACCTTGTACATGGGATGATTTTTGCAAGCTTTTTAGGGCTTATTTTCTACCACTTTTAGATGATTATGAACACTTCCAAAAGTTGAGTCATCTAACCATTAATAAAAGTTTGGAACAATTTATTCAAGATTTTCATGAGTACCTTAATCCACTTTATAGTGATATTCCACCTAAGGTACAAATGTTAATGTTTATTGATGGGTTACCAAAAGATTATCAAGTGGATGTTCGTAGGAACCATCCAAAAACCCTAGAAGATGCTCTTAGGGCTGCAAAATACTTTGATGACACACCTAAGCCACCTAGGGGTCAACAGCCTAATGAGCAGAAAAAAGGTTTTCAATTTAAGAGGGGGGATAGGGAAGCTCTTAGTGAAACACATCCCAATTCCAACAATCTTAAGAAAACCAAGAAAAATTTTATAAACCATCAAGGTGGCATTGATAAAGCTGAAGCTTGTAAGAATAACATGTGCTTCAAGTGCAATGGCAAGGGTCACCTTGCACGAGATTGCGTCAAATAACCAGTTTCTACCTCAGGTAATCTATCTTGAAGTAATGAGATGGATGTATTTTGTCCTTAGTTCTTTAGTCTTTGGACCTAATGACCTTAAGTGCATTAAAAGTAAAGAAATTGAACAAGGTAACCATTAAGAATAGATATCCACTACTGCGGATGGATGGCCTAATACATTATCTTGGTGGTGTTGGGTACTTTACCAAGATAGATATAAGATCGGGATTTTATCAGATACGCATTAAGGCAGAAGATATACCAAAAATCGGGTTTTGAACTCGCTTTGGTCACTACGAATTTTTGGTGTTGCCTTTTGGTTTGACCAATGCACCGGCAACTTTCCAATAGATGATGAATGATTTGTTCAGGCCATATTTGGAAAGATTCGTATTGGTATTCTTAGATGGTATCCTAGTGTTCAGTAAGACTTTGGCGAAACATAAAGAGCGTCTTAGGTTTGTCTTGGACATCCTAAGAAGGGAAAAGCTCTTTGCCAAAGAGTCTATGTATGACTTTTTTTGCGAAGGAATTGTCCTACTTGGGGCATAAGATTTTCGAACGGGGAGTGGAGATTGAGGCCGTTCGTATCTAGAGGGTCATTGATTGGTCTATTCTCACCACAATTTGGAAAATCAAGTCTTTCTTGGGGTCTGTAAGATTTTTCCGTCGGCATATTCCCCAATTTGCTCGATTGGCATTTCCCCTTACCCAGGCCTTGAACGGCTATAAGAAGCTAAGTCGGAGGGCTAAGAGTCCACTAGTGGTGTGGACAGAGGATATGAATAATTATTTTGAGTTGCTTAAGAAAAGTGTCACTTCGGCACCAATACGAATCATTGGCGATCCTTATAAGGCTTTTGTAGTTAGGACCGATGCCAGTGATTATGTTGTTGGAGTTGTTTTGATGCAGGATGGACATCCTGTGGCTTATGGAAGCAAGAAACTCAATCTTGCTCGGTCTAGGTATTGTACTTATGAGAAGGAACTGTTTGCAATTGTTCATTCCTTGAAAATTTTGCGACATTATTTGTATGGAGCCAGATTTGAAATTTTGACGGATCATCAAACTCTTTGATATTTTTGTGATGCTACAGATTTAAAGGAGAGGCAAGCTAGATGGGCTGTGCTGATGCAAATCTCTGACTTTTCTATACGTTATTGTAAAAGAAGTCAAAATACTCTAGCGGATGCTTTGAGTTGATTACTAGTTATTAATCAGTTGTGCTTCACTATTATAGAACCGGAGTTGTTTCAGTCTCTTCAAAGACTATATGAGTCCGATCCTTTTTTTGGAAAGTATTGGCAACAAGTACTTTTGGGGGTCAATTCAGGTTTGCAAGATTCCTCGAATCAGGGAAAGACTGAAATGGATTTCCTAATTCGACACAAGATTTTGTTTCGTAAAGGAAAGGTGTGTGTACCGTAGAATGACACTGTAAGGGCCCAAATCTTGCATGAGTGTCATGATAGTCCATGTGCAGGACATCCGGGTATACAAAGAACACTTGACTTAGTTCGAAGGCAATTTTGTGGCCTAAGATGAAAAGTCAGGTAGAGGCCTATGTACTTAAATGTACTAAGTGCCAGTTAAATAAAGCAGAGAGGCTAAAAGCTAGTGGCCTATTACATCCTTTAGATATTCCTACCAGAAAGTGGGAAAGTATATCTATGGATTTTGTGGTCGGGCTTCCAGGTACAGGGAAGGGCCACGATTCGGTTTGGGTCATTGTTGACAGACTTACGAAGTTTGCTCAATTTATCCCAACGAAAACTATTGTCAAAGCTTCAAAACTAGATCAACTGTTTGTTGAGAAGCTTTTCCGAATGTACGGGCTGCCTTGCGATATTGTCAGTGACCGTGACCCAAAATTCATTGGGACTTTTTGGCAAGTAGTATTTGAAAAGTTGGAAACAACTTTAAGTTTGAGTTCCACAAATCATCCGGAATCAGATGGTCAAACGAAAAGGACCAATCAGACGATGGAGGATATGCTTCGAGCATGGATCAAGTTGGGTCCAAGATGAATGGATAGGATCATTGTGAATATTAGCCAATAGGATTGAGGGGCAAGGGCCTTACCCATTTTATAAAAAGCACCATTTGTACACTATTTTCATGCTTAATGAAAAGGAGGAAACTCTACCAATTTTGGAAGAGAAACATCCTCATTTGCAATTCAATGCTTGCTATTGCTCTTGTTGTTTTCAATTGCTTTCAAGTTCATGCTTTTTGGTTTCAATAGTTTATGTTTCTCCTTTAGCAAGTAAAATTTGCATTTGAGCTAACCTCCACCCTCACTCTCTATCTCTCTCTCTTTCTCTCTTCTCTTCTCAATCTCTTCTTTTCTATCCCTTCCCTTCACCCAAATCGTGATGAATGTTAGTGTAGAGGAGTAGAGTTAAAGGAGAATAGTGTTAGTGGTGAGTAGAGTTAAGGGAGGAAGTAGAAAATTAACTAAAAGTAGCATCTATGCATAGTTAGGTACCTATCCCGTGATCTAACCCTTGTTGAGAGGCGGGAGGGCTATACTACGTGAGATCTTCGACCCTACACTACTATTCCCATGATTGAAGCATATGCATCTGCTCCAATTAATGTAGATGAAGTAGATACTGGCATAGGGTTTGAAGTTCTCGTATATTTCATAAATAATGACAGTTATATATTTTTTAATTATATAGAAGATGTTTTGAATTTGAAAGAGGATGAAATCCTCTCAATCTTTGCACAAAATTTATCAGAATTTTCTGACATTGTTGATTACGCATATAATGACTTTGAAAGTGAGATAGATTATGATAAAAATGGCAATTGGAAATCTGGCAATTGAAGGCATAATTGAAAAATCGAAAGCCTATGAAAAAAACTTTGCCTACAGAGGAGGAATTTTTGGAATTCCAAAAAAATATCCCCCAAGGACTTGGTATATCTCCTCGGGCAATGTAGAGGCCATTGGAGGACATGACATTAGCTAAACAAACGTCGTTGAATATGATGATTATGATCTGATAAGTAGATATTATACTGGTATTGATATTGTTCAGTTTTCATAATTCAAATATTGTCTTGAAGTTTGAATTTGCATTGTTATGTATCATTCTAGATTTATTTTCTTGACTCCTTTACAAGATGCTATTGAAATAAATGCCTTTGTTATGAGACATGGAGGCATCCGAGGTGTATCAGCCGGGAGAAAGGACAGGAGGCATCTGAGGTGTATCAGCCGGGAGAAAGGACATGAGGCATCCGAGGTGTATCAGCCGGGAGAAAGGACGTGTCTCCATCTCATTATTTGAAAAACTTTCAAAATAATGAGATTTGTATACATCATTCATCTTTTAATCCATATGCTATCACCGTCATTATGGCCATCAAGTCATTATCTGTTTGTTTAGGAGGCCATATGTATGCCAGAAGAACATATATAATAATTTTTGTGAAAAAGGATTTGGCCATTAAAATATTGGGTTATACTTCCAATGAGACTACAAAAAGATCATCTACAATGGCCCTTTATTCAGGTTACATTGATATGAGCAAAATGAAAAATTTAGAATTTCTGGATCCATATGAAAGGAGATTATTCCTACATGACAATACCATCTGTCTGAATCTTGAAGAGGATGATGATGAAAACTAAACTTTTTTCTTTAATAGATTATTGATATATTATTTGTTATGAAGTTGAATGCCTTACGTAAAATCGTAACATTTGGCGAGTTTTTAGCTTGATATCTAAATTGCGCTCTTTTGTAAAACCACTGAAAAAGTTGAACTAAATATTTATTTTTTTGATTGTGTCCTCCATGATTTGTAGCTCTATGAAATGCTCCTCTTGCTTGCCAATGAGATTTTTCCATGCCTTGTGATGACCAGATACTTAAGCTCCCATATTCCTTTGCAAACTAAGTTGCATGATGAAGAAAGATGTGCTGCAAAAAAGAGTTGAATAATTTACATCAGTAAAAAAAAATATAAGCATGAATGAGATAAGTACCATATAATGAAATAGATTAGTACCATGTAATGTGTAACGTTGTCTTTTCCCCAACAATCATGGATAATAACTTATTGACTAATGGACTGTATTATTTCAGGAGCATGGGGAGGTGATGCACAAAAGCCTTACAAAGTATGGGACTAGAGAGATAGGCGACTTAAAAACTGTCTGATCCGTAAGTATTTGGCTTGGTGGCACAATAGGCCTCTTTTTGAAGCTACCTAGGAGCCTTGATTTTATTGTTGTTCTAGTGGTAGGGAAAATCACTAGCTCTAATTCAAAACTCTTGGAGATTACAAATAGCATTGTAGCAAATAATCTCTTGGAGGAGGAACTCCTTTGTGTCATGTAGTATAGTAGTTTTGGAGCACCTAAACCTCCACTTATCCACTAACATTCACAAAAAAGCTCACCTAAATAAAGCTCACCAAAGAAATGTCACCAAAAAAGCACACCCTAGAATAGGTGAGTCAGCCAAAAAAGAAATAAATTTGTCTGGTTGATTTGCCAAGCACGTTGGCATGCCATCTTCGGAGGCTGCAAAAAAAAAAAAATCTATTCACTTAGCACGTCGGCATGCAATCTTTGAAGGCTGCAAAACAAAAAGCTATTGCACTTGGCACATCGGCATGCTATGTTTATGTTTGGAGGTTGCAAAATATATTCTAAACTAATGTTTTTATTCAAAATTTGGTTCTCTAATGTGTCAAAATATCTTTTCTATTTTATGATTTGAATTTTTCAACCTATTAGACTTGTAATGTATCCACAAAAATATGATTTAATATTTTAAAAGTGGATATTGTTCATGACAATGATGGTTTGATACCTGAATTGCCATATAGACTACATAGTTTGATGTTTGCATTATCACATGGACTATACAACTTGTTTTACATGAAAAAGTTGAATGGTTGTGAATGATTCACATGATACAGTGGCCCTTGCTATGGTGTCCAAGCCTTTTGTGGCACTAGAAAATGAAAAGTTAATTTTAATATGTGACAACAAAGAAAAAAAGGAAAGTGGACACGACACCATAGAAGAAAGATGTGCTAGTGATTGTCATGACACCTATCAAGAGACACTTGCGAAGATAGTACAAAGTGGAGACAACCAATGTCACTTCCAAAGTTGTCTCACATTGAGGTCCTCAAATTGAGGAATAATGTTACATCCATGTCCAGTTTAGAGGATTCAAAATAATCCTTGATGTAGATATTTGGCACTCTAGTATACGGGCTTATTAGTTACGCTTGGTTTCTTAGAAGCTCAAGAGGCATATTTTCTCTTGTAAGCAGTAAGCATTTACATTATCATTCTGCAATTTTGATATTGCCTTTTACACAAAGTGTCACAAGGATTAAACAAAGACTACACATGTCCAACTTTAGGACATGTTTTTTACCTTTTCTCTCAAGCCACCAATACACAGTCGAAAGCATGTCCATTTTCAAGTTAATCTTTAAAGTAATGTACCATGTCCAATATGAGCATTCAAACATAAGGAGCACATTACTAGTGTCTTTGTTCATCAACATTTCAAAGATGCAAGAGCCATCTTGCAAACCCTTGAGTCCAGATTGCAAATCGTATTGTTTCCAGCCATTACAAGGATATGTGCCTTGGTTTTTGGATAACCAATCTACAAGAAAAACTCGCAAACTTGCAAAAAATTTAACTTGTAGAGCTCTTACTTTGTCTATATTTTATTATTTTGGGACCGTTTAAGTTCTTTGTTTTTTAATCATTATTGTAGTTCCTTTGAAGGCTCTAAAATCTAGTTGAAAATGAGCATATTGACTTCTCTAAAGTGATCTTAGTAAGATATTGTTGCATAGTCTCTTACGGCCATTAATGTCACATTTAATGTTTTTGGATTAGTAAAACTCACTAGATAGGTCTTTTCCAAGCATAAAAATTAAACACTGCTTTAAAACTAGAAATTTTCTATGAAACATGTTTTCTTGAATTTGTTATGATTTGTAACTTACTTCAAAGGCCGCTTCATGGACTTCTTAATTTATGGTATGCCTTTAAATGGGATTGTGTAACTTTCATGTATTCCTTGGAGTTTTTAAAGCTCTCTTTAAATCATGTGAAACGAATATGGCTAAATACAAGCAAAAATTTTATGGAATTAGTTGAATGTGGAAACATGGCAAAAGCGACAACTCAATTTTATGTATCAACGTTGACACTTTCACAAGGCCACAAAATAATAGGTAAGTTAGATACTTTTAAATATTGGAAATTGGATATGCTAGTGACGCTTCCACTTAGTAAAACTACAATAAATGAAAGGCTAGGCTGCTAGGCCAAACAATAAAATAAAACCTACTAGAAAGGTAGGGAGAAATAACTTTTCTAAACATGTTAAGAATGGCAAGATAGACCTATTTTTCCACCAAATTTGTTTAAATGAGCCTCAATTTTTTACTTGTTGTGAGATGCAAACTTCCAAGACTTTTTTATGGACTTTTTGTGAGCTATAATGTACTTTTAAAATTTGTTTTATGGATTTGTGTTTTCATAATATGCTAGGACAATCAATGGGTACCAACACAAGCAAAAATCCCTTGAGGTCACGGGTTCTACACCCAATCCCCTCCATTAGCATAAACTAAATGACATTTGGGGCCCCACTTATAATCTACAAGAGATTTAAGGGTTACAATTGGACCTAATAGGCCACACCTATGCCCATGCACCCATTAGTGAATTCCTTGTGTTAATTTCTTAATTGTGCCACTAGTTAACTATTGGTTGCCACCTTGAAGTATTTGTCAAAGGGCTGGTCGGAATGGCCCCTTAGTGCTCTACATGAATACATTTTAGTATATCAAGTAGATTCTTACAAAGAAACCACCCATAAATAAAGGTCTCTACAAGACAATTCTCTGCCATACATAAAATTTAAACACAACTTACTCAAGAGATTGTAAAATGTGCTTCAAAACATTATCATCATCATTCTCTACAATAAATTGACATTCTAAATTGACCAAAGATTTTACCAAAAGTAGAAAATATTGATGGGCACTTCTATCACTGACCATACATGTAAACTTTTGTGGAGGCACTTCCATCATGGAATGGATTTTAATTTTTGCTTGGTAAGGAGCTTAGGCCATTATTTGCTAAGTCTTCTTTGTAGATTCTAACCCTCCAAAAAAGATAGGTTGTAGAATGTCAAGAGTGTTAGGAGTCGCGCGTTGCTCCGATACAACTGATGAGAATCGAGAAGAAAATTCACGAAACATTCTTGACACTCTTTCGAGATTCGAATGGAGTTCAGATGCGTTCGCTGGGCACTGCCAGCTGAAACACTCCTACAATCCTCCAGAGCGTAGTCAGTTACTACTGATCTACGTCCATAAAATTAATATGGCATTCGACTTCATTTCAACCAAGGTGCGAAATTCAAAGGGAACAAGAAAACTCAGACATATGAAAAATAAACAGCATAAGCATTCGACATCCAAGATCAAACACAACCAAAAAAATAATCTATATAACAAAGTTTCAGAATAGCCAATACCGTATCTCTGAGAGAAACCCTTCGCTACCAATCTTGCCTTGTATTTCGTCACACTCCCGTCTGGTCCATATTTGAGTTTGAAAACCCATTTGCATTTGACAGTCTTGCGCTTATGAGGTAATGGCTCCAACGTCCATACCCAGTTCTTCCTCATGGACTCCATCTCTTCGGTCATGGCTTGGATCCATTTGTCCTTTTCTGGACCTTCAATCGCCTCCTCGAATGTTTGTGGTTCGCCACTGAACCCACAGAAAGATGTGGAAGCTGAGCTGCTTGGCATAGATCTTGTTGGTGCTCTTCGTGGTCTTGTCGACATTCTAGGAAATCCTCCCGGAACAGCTATGTCTTGCCCTTTCTGCTCTGCTCGGTCCAGAACCATCTTGGTTTACAGGAATCGTGGCGGCAGGTTGCCTCTCGAATCTTTCTTCGTCTGATTCGTCGTTCGAATGGGAGACGACTCGAAAATCTTCGTTTTCGTGTTCGTCCTCTGCTCCCTCTGACGTTGGCGGCAGGTCATAGTACTGTCTTTCCAAAACTTCATAGCTAACAGGGTCTTCGTTGGCCATTGTCCTGCTCTCGTCGAATTTGACATCCTTCACTGTTTTCACAGTGTTTGTGTCTGACATGTCGATTCTGTAGTATGACGAATTATTGTCATAACTTACCGGAAATCCTTGCTCGGCTTTCTCATCAAGCTTCTTGCGAAGCTTATCAGGAATATGTGCATATGCTGCACAGTCAAATATTCTGACGTGAGACAGGTTGGGCTTTCTACGCCACCATAGCTCATGTGGTGTCGTGTGAGGAACACCAGGTTTACCTGTCATGTTCTGGATGTATGCGGCTGTAGCTATTGCTTCAGCCCATAGTGCCCTTGGAGCCTTCGAGTATGCCATCATGCATCTGGCTGCTTCCATCAGGGTCCTGTTCTTTCGTTCAGCAACCCCATTGTGCTGTGGTGTGTAGGCTGCAGTTCTTCTGTGAATGATGCCACGATCATTGCAGAAGTAAGTGAAGCGATTCGAGATATATTCGCCACCTCGATTTGTTCTGATCTGCTTCACCTTGCTGCTTGTGCATCTCTCAACCCAATTCACATATTCTGTGAATTTATCGAGTGCTTCAGATTTATTCTGAATAAAATACACACTAGCAAACCTGCTATAATCATCAATGAAGGTTATATAATATTTTGAACCTCCTACTGAGATCACGTTGAATGGAACGCAGATGTCAGAGTGCACCAGCTCCAGAATCTTTGTCGTTCTGTAGGAGTCTTTGACAAACGGTGTGCGTGACATCTTGCCTTCCAAACATGCATCACAGGTGGTCGAATTGGTTGCATTCGAGATGTTGACCCCTATTATTGCTCCATGATGACTTGTCTGGTAGAGTGCCTCTTTGACATTTTGTCAATTTTTGTAGTCTCAAGAATCCATAATATTAGTTGAATCTTGCTTAAGTCCATACATGATAGATGAATGTAGATAATTGCACAATCTTATGCACTTAAAAAATGAACCATAAATGTTAGGTCTCTCTCTCTCTCTCTCTCTCTCTCTCTCTCTCTCTCTCTCTCTCTCTCTCTCTCTCTCCCCCAAGGTGTTGTCTACCGCATCCAATTTTGACTCGAAAGACCATGTGAAAGTCTTTACAACAACACGTCATTGTTTGTGTGCTTGAAGCATAATTCACACTTTTCCATAGACGAATACAACTTAGCCTACAAACCAAGTGGAAAGGTCAACATAAAATTTTGCATGAGGGAACTTGAAGTCCCTATTTACATCTCAAATATTTTAATGGAAATCATTTTGACTTTTATAGGTTGCAATATTCTTTGAAAATTTCTCCTTTATGGTTGTAATCTGCTTGCAAACCACTTCATGAACTTGTTGTATATCCACTTCATGTTGCTTCCTTTACTCATATTTTTTTACTTATAGTCAGTCCCTAGAGGTTTCAGTGATGTTGATGAGATTGGAAAAATTAAAAAGTAGGCAGAATTCGGGTGGATTCCACTGTACACGACCATTTCCTACAAACTTGCTTAGAACTGTCATGGGTCCTGATTCCTAAAAAACAGAATGCGACCTATTTTATGCCACTCTCAAGCGAAAGTTCAAAGGAGAGAAGGAGAGCAAGCTTGAAAGGAGAAAGGAGAGGAGAAAAGAGATGAGAGGGGGGAGGGATAATAGGAGATTTTAGGTAAGAGGAAGGAGATGAAAGGGGACTTAGAGGAGAGTGAAGTTCTCGTTAGGAGTTAGGAAAGAAAGGGGAGAGACTAGAGTTAGGAGTTAACCTTCAGGAGCAAGAACTTAGATCTTAGAAGTACAAACTTAAAGGTAGCTCAGGAGATTCGAAATACAAGGTTTTTGAGGAACAATGATCTATGCAGTGTGCACAAGTTAATACACCTCAGGCAAAAGGCCACACAAATCCTTTATGATTCGGGAATGGTGTTTCTAGTGACCTTTATGCGTGGTAAGGGTGTATCTTTCAATCTTACCCATCATGAGCATAAAATGTATTGAAAAAAAAATTCAGGCATCATCCTATCCAAAAGAATCAATGTTTATGGATCAGTCAAATTTCATACCGAAGGCATATGTATATTTGTGGTTGAAAATGTTTTATGATTCACAGGGGAGGTGAATTTGGTAGAACAGCTGTTGCCTCTGTATGATGGATTTCTGTTTTAGCTGAAAAAATTTGAGAGAAACATTTACTGAATTGTTAGTGTCTGAAGAATCAAGACGATTACTTTGCAGAAAGGCTAATGAGGTAGAGGTCCTTTGTACAACGCCAGTAGAAATAGAAAATACTTGCTGTGCATAAGGAGAATATTTTTCCTTACATGTTCATTACTTCAAAATCGCATCTGAGCTAGTTACAATGACCCATTTCTGGAGGTTACCTATTTGTGAGGCAAACAAAAAGCATTTGCATAGTTATGCTTGAAGTCAATCACAAAGGTTTTCCACTGATGAAGGAGCTAAACAGATGCAGAGCTCGGGCAGGCTGAGTATAAGGCACCATGTGGCCTGCGTCTCTGACAGTCACAAAAGTAAGTCCCTTGTATTCAGTTACGTAACCTCCAACCTGTCATGCGGCAAGGTCCACAAAGATTTTGTTTTGAAGAAATGAGCAAAGTAAGCTGGGTGGTGGGTTGTGTTTCAAACCTATGAAGAAAATAAATAAAACTTCTAAATTATGTCTTGGAAAGCAATACAAGTATACAAGGTGAGTAAGTTGGGTTTTAATTTACATCCATAAAAAAAAGAAAAAGGATTTTCATTTTCTCTTGTATAACTACAAAGATTTTCAAAAGTTTAGCACTGTCAGAAAACTGTAAGGGAAGGGTTAAGAGAAAGACCTGACTGTTAACAAACCATGGCCTCCATTCCTTTTTTATCTCAAGCTTAAGTTTTGATATCCAAGAACGAGTGCCTGTTACAGGCACTATGGCATCCACATCTCCACTGCAAATGTCAAAAGTAGAAATGATCAGGTATGTGGACAGTTAGGAGAATATATTCTTATGTTCTTGCAAGGACAGGACTTTCACCTGAAAACAAATATCTCAATGCCAGATTGAAGGAGAGTGTGATATGTTGGAAGTACGCTTGACAGCACGTCCTTGTACGAGTAATTCAGTAGGTTGCTGAAGACGCAGCAAAACAAATAAAAAGAATCAAACATGAGTTTACAACACAACCCAATAAAAGAGAACATTTACGTAAGGCTTAAGATTTCAAGAAACAAAAGATGATATTTATCACAGAATTTAGATCTAACAAAACGCATGCCTTGCCCGGATACACTTTTCATCACTACAGATACAACCTGCAATCCGTCCATGGATATGGCAAGCGAGTGACATTTGCATGCAAAGCTGCTTGCACCTCTGGTCTATTCAGGTAGGCCTGGACCTGTTGTAGCAAATCTGATAAGCCATCTAAAACACAACCCCAATCATTCACTCACTTATTTGAGAAATGTTCAAACAGTCATGCTCTCTAGGCACGATCGCTACTAGTACCTCGTTATCGATACAAGGATCATAGAAAGAAGACAAAAGAGGGAGTGCCCCAAGTGCACCAGTTGTATTTCGATTCAACTGCATACGTTGTCAGGAAGTAACAGTTAAAAACATCCCAATAAACCAAATAGATCACAACTGGTGAGTTAACAGTTCTCCATTTATTTTAAAGCAGTGGTATCTAATACACAATGGTCACAAAACTTCAAAGGCTGAACTACTCTACCAGTAATGAAAATTTAGATTGCTATCTCAAAACTTTACATGAAAGGCCAAATTATCTTTACCTGTTTTGCGAACTGGACTGCTTGAGCGTGAGCTTGTGCTGATAGGCACACATCAACATAAATGTCGTATATGTTGATAAAATTCTGCAAATTACAACAATTACCCTTGGATCACATGGTTGGTATAACTAAAAATGACAGTCAACTGGATGTCAAATCAAATGCAGACTTTCTAGTATGCACAAAACCTAACTAGAAAAACTCGACATCAAATCAGACCTTCTAGCATGCACATAATCTTCATAAATCAGGCAGCAAAACTTTGACTTCTACCTGATGTTTAAATAGACAAGTAGTAGGCCATTAGTAGAGAAGTAATGAGTCTGAGAAGCTACCAAGTCATTGTCAGCATCCGTCACGAACTGGTCACACAGGGCAGGGTCTTTATTTTGTAATGGTCCAACTTTTGCGAAATCACACTGTTAGACCATTTAACAATGTGAGAGTTTTCAAATGGCATGTTTTTCACCAGGCTAAGAATATTTGAGGTTAAGGCCGCATGAAATTGTGTAGTGAAGAACAAGTCAGCATATTTCATGATCTAAAAGTGTACCCCATGCTAACATGTATATTAAGCTGGAAAAGCAAGCATTTAGTAGGGAAAACTCAGAATGTTTTGTACCCACATAGCAGATGCGTGAAATCAGCACGGCAACAAAAAAGTTCAGAGAACTGCAAAAATTAAACAGTAAGAGAGGATTTCTGGATACTACAGAAAAAGTTCAATAATATGAAGTAAACAGATGGCAAAGCGGCAAGCAACTCCTAGCATGCGATTGTCGCCCCTAAATGTGGCCTGTTTGTTGAGGGCTCCTTTCTCACCTTGAGTTATGAAGTTCAAAAACGCTCAGGCATACAAGATATTAGATAAGAAAAACTCCTAGCATCTGATCCAGATACGCATTATGCATTCAAGCAACCCAGCACAAAGCAATTTCTTCACCTTGAGTTATGAAGCTCAAAAACGCTCAGGCACATATGGGCACGGGCATACAAGATCAGAGAAATTCCTAATATGTGATCCAGATACACATTATGCATTCAAGCAACGCAACAAAAGCAACTCTAGCATTCATTTACTCTTGCAGAGACGCAGTTAATCAGTTTCTCGTATGAAGTGAAAACTGAATGGGAGTATGGTAAAATGTACCGATGTAGTCAAACCATGGAAAGTCTCATCGGAAATTATTGCATGGGTCCACCAAAAAAATGCAGCTCCATAATTATCTATGGCTGGATCGGTCCAAGCGTTGCCAACCTAAAAAATAGGTTCAATGCCACAAACTAAATTCTAATAAAATTCAGCTTATCATTGTTAATGTCAGCAATACAAAATATTATCATCATACAACTTCAAAGAACTTACAGCTATGCCTTTAAACTTGATTGAAGACAGTCCAAGCTTTTGCTTTTCGATGATTAGCGCAGCAAGTTGTGGTACATAATGGCCTAATAGCAGATGAGAAAACAATTACCATCTGGAGGTTGCTCTGAAAGCTCATGTATTATAGACAAAATTTGAAACATTTTCAGACAAAAGTCAGGTCTTTCTCTAGTGCTTAATGGACGAGGGTAAGAACAACGATGATAAACATTAGTTCGCTAGTGTTGTGCTATTGAGTCTACTCTTCCTAATAGTGGCTCAAATGCAAGCATTGCGCAATAACCAACAGATTTGCCTTTTTATATAACCTACACATCCTACATATGCATATGTAGTACTACAAGTACTATATCAAGTAAGTCTTACTACAGGGCAAACCCAAAAGTAAAAAGCACACGTTTGCTGTGAAGGAAATACTACCTGCATAGCTTTCCCCAGCTATGTAGAAGTGATTTTGAGAGAGCAAGGGATATAGCTGCCAGAATTTTTGTAGAAACACATATGCATCTTCGGCTGCAAAAAAAAGACATGTACTTAGTGTGATGGATGTAAACTTCAATATCAAGTCATCAACTCGTGTTTAGACTAGGTCCATCAGCAGAAGCTATGTACCTGTTTTTGCATCACCAGTATTATAGTCGTTTGGAGAGTTTGAATAGGAAAATCCAACTCCAGCAGGAGACTCCAAGAATACAATATTTGAAACTGCAGAATGCATAAGTTTTAAGCAGTTAGGAAGACTAACGGAACTGTTTCCATACCCACAATGCAGGCGTATATAGCCAAGCACCCAGCATAATTTTAATGAAGGTGTCAGAAGATATTGATCAGCAAAGCTTTATCATAACCTTTCAGAGATCCAGAGAAGTATTTAGAGGACATTATATTGAATTGAAAAACATGGAAAGAACAAAATCTAAAACTTTAAGTGATCTCTTACGAACAAGAAAACGATGTAGCAAAGAACATCTAAAGGATTCAGAGAGATACAATTGCAATTGTTAGAGTTTTAAAATCATCCGAAAATGTGCAGGCTCTGATAGCTAGTACCTTTATTCCAGCTATAAGGGTTGAGTTGAAGATGCAGTCCGTCTTTGTCCGGGTAAAAGGGACCCAACTCACTGAGCATCCCTCCCCCAACAGAAGAACAGCCAGGGCCTGCCTAACACAGAGAAAGCTCTTTATTGATTCTTACACATTTTGTTATCAATTACGCAAAACCAATCTAGCACATCAAGAACCCCAGATTCATTAAACCAGGAGAGAATCAGGAGATGTTTCTAGGAATCAATGATCAGGCTGATTTCTACATCAGAATCTGTAGATATGCACATTAGCTCAGCACTTCAGAAGTTTTCCTCAAAGTTGTAATCTTTGGAAGAACGAGATAGAACATGATGGACAAAACCTGTTAACCCAACAGGTCTTGCACAAAGTTGTAATTTTTGGAAGAATGAGAGATAATAAAATGGACAAAACTCAACAGATACGTACCGCCATTAAGCCACAGAGTGAGAGGCGCAGAAGTGGGATCGGGCACATCAGCTTCTACAAACCAGTAGAAGAGCGAACGCCCGGTCTTCTCATCAACAGTGATATAACCAGAATACTGCGCAAAAGTCACAGAGGGAGCCCCCGGTAGATCCACAATCAAGTTACTATCAGAACTCTGCACCTGGCGGATGAGCAAAGGCTCCTCCAGGGAAGCCCTCGCAGAGGTGAGCAGCAAGCACAAAACAAGCACTGCCCACAAAAGTGCAGCAGCCATAGCGGCAGTGGCGGGGAGGCTAGTCCGATTCATGGCAATGCAAGCCTTTATGGCGATGCTACTGTTGCTATGCAGTCTATCACATCCATCACCAAACCTCTGATCAGCAATAAATGCCATGTCCGTGGGCGCATTCCTAGGCCTGTTATCCGCTGCTTTGCAGTTGAAAAAGTGGTTGCTTACTCAATGCTGATGCAGAGACTTAGGACTTAGGAGCTTTCATGATAAATATCTATACATATACATATACATATATATATATATATATATAAGCATAATTTAGATTTTTAATTTAGATCACGTGAGTTTGGTGCTGTTCTTACAGAAGCGCTACTGCTAACTACATGGAGCACGTAGTATTCTCGTCAGTGTTCTCCCGATTATCGAAAGGAAATGGAAGGAAAGTAGCAATAAGAAAAGCAGAAAAAGAGAAGCAAAAGCAAAGCAAAACACGTAACGGGAATTGGTCAATAGAGTGAGTGAGTGAGTGATGAGTGAGTGGTGTAGAAAAGATAAGACGATAATTACGCAACTAACTTATTGACAATTGGCCAACCGTTTCATATTTTAGTGTGGGTCCTGCAGGGCCCTGGCCCCTGGGGGTTTTGGAATCCGATCTCCACATATAATAATAATTAGGGATCCCCATTGTGTGCTGAGTGGAGTGTGGGAAAGTGGCTGGTGGCAAAGTGAACCTGATGATTATGCTATATTCCTTCAGCTTGGAAAAAGTATGGGCATAAAGTAGCTTTTGCTTGAGTTAGTTTCGGATTTCATGAGTGTAAGGTAAGTGGCCCGAGTGAGTACAAGCATAATGCTCAGACCTTTTTTGGGCAGACATGGTGGGGGCTTTTCACACCAAGGACCCTCTACCACCGCAAGGGAGATACTGCTAGGATTGTGTGTTTGGAAAACATTTTACTAGTTATCTTAGAAAAAATTGCAATTCTTATAAGCTTCATTATTCATAGCAGGGTTTATACACATATATAAATAATTGTCAAGCATCTCATGATTTGTTTTTCAGAATTTATGTTAGTTTCCTATACTTTGCCACCTTTCCCGAACATTGTTTTTTGAACCAACACAAAAGCATCAAGTGTTTAAAGAGACTTATTTTTATAGTTCAAATGTTGGGGGTGTTATGAGAGATAATGCCCTAAACTTGTCCTTTGTAAGGCACTATGCCCATATTTAACTAGACACTTGGTTGGAGCATAGAGATTTCTCTAGTATATTATGTTGTGTGAGGCACTCAAGCTCTTACAAGGCTTTACAAGCACTTTAGAATCTTGTAGAGTCCCTCACAACCATGAAGCCCCTAGTTCCAGGCTTTACCCCTAAAAATAGATTGTTGCCCTCTTGTTGTCAATGAGTTGAATAAGAACATATGTGTGATAGTGGAGTGTAGGGACACAATGAGCTCCAGAGGCCTTCACGCCCATAAAGCCCTTGCCTAGAGGCTTTACCCCTACAAATAAAACTATGTTGCCCCTCATTGTAGAAGAGTTCAATATAAACATATGGGTGACAATGGAGTGTAGGGACACAAGTGAGCCCTAGAGGCCCTCATGCCCATAAACCCCCTACCCGAAGGTTTTACTTGTATAGAAATTTGTTTCTTTATGTTGCTTCTCATTGTAGATGAGTGAATAAGAATGTTACGTGCGACAATGGAGTGTAGGACACAAGTGAGCCCCACGCTCCATAAGTAGGGGGCTTTGTGCTTTGGATAATGTGGTTGTAATTATGAGCCTATGTACTCCTATTTGGCCTAAGTGTATGATTGGTGTCCAAGTGCCTAAAATCTATATCATGGTGCTACTCGGTTGTAACTTATAACTTGACGTAGAGTATAAATATTGTAGTCAATGCAAGGGTGGTCCTATTGTAGTGAATTAAAACTTGGCTTGGGGCCTTGCCCACGCAAGATTGAGTCATTTCTTACAACTCATTAAAAATATCCACTCAACCTTAGGTTCCAAAATACATGTTGAAATGTAATACATCAATTTTGCTTTAGCCAACAACGGCCTTCCCATTCGAATTACAGAAATTGGAATGGAAATAGTAGTACATGAGATTGTTGCCAATTATTTAGGAGTAATGATCGAATATGCATGTAAGTGATAAGGATAGACTCAATCAAACAATGTAAGCATTCAAAATTATGTTGCAACACTAAAATAGCGATATCCTATGAAAGTTTCATCAAGAGGTGGTTTAGTCCAATGATGAAAACCTTGGACTACAACAAAGCTATAAATGAATGATATAGTACATCCCATGATTTGATTGGCAAGTTGGGATCAAATGCCAAATCTGACAAGAAGTCATCCCATTTTGCCTTGATAGTTGCTAGAAATGCCAAATTTTGGGCAAATGCCACAAGTTGCTTGATGGTTGATTTGGGAAATCTCGATATAGTTTCTCAAAAGACGTGAGCATGCATAAGAAATTCAAGACAATTGTCTAGCTAAATTGTTGTGATATAATGGGCCAAATTTGAGTGTGCACTATAATTTGGTCCATTTGGGTGTCACACTATCTTGTTTTTTCTTTCGTTTTTTTTTTTTTTTGGCATAGACACATTGTTGGATTTATCCCTTCTCTCCCTAAATACCATAGTTAATCTAGATTCATTCAGGTTGTTACATATTTACTTGCATTGTCGCACAATATATAGAAATACACGATAATTGAAGATAAGTACTTGGGCGATAATGTCACTATCCAAGAACGTTGAATTATCAAAGGAGTGTCGAGTGTCAACTATTGAAAATTGCTCTCTCTCTCTCTCTCTCTCTCTCTCTCTCTCTCTCTCTCTCTCTCTCTCTCTCTCTCTCTCTCTCTCTCTCTCTCTCTCTCTCTCTCTCTCTCTCTCTCTCTCTCTCTCTCTCTCTCTCTCTCTCTCTCTCTCTCTCTCTCTCTCTCTCTCTCTCTCTCTCTCTCTCATGCACGATGCTCGAAACTATATAACTTTACCATGTCAATGTGTGTATGACCATGATAAATAGGCTTATTAGTTACCGTATGATATATAAGGTCTGTTTTGACAAAGTTTTGATTTCAAATGTATACTTTCCCTCCAATTTTCACTCCATCAAAAGTCTATATAAGAGATACATCACTACCAAAACCCTCACTTTGCTTCTCTCTTCTCATCCTCTTCTCATTCTTCCTCATGTTGGCCTACTCTTGGAAGTGCCCATCTATGGCTCTCTGATCGGCAAAATCACACGGACTGGTATGCCTTTACATCTATTGCTTTCCATTTATGATAGCATAAGCAAGAATTGCTTTTACTTGCTTTGTTTAATGTATAAACGATGGCATAAGGAAGGCGCTGCTGGATCGTGATCGCCCTCTGAGAAAACCATACATACTATGCATATTTACCACTTGGATCAAAGGTAGGATTAAGCTAAAAAATGCGATGGGATACCCTCATGGCAATTCCTTGTGGAGGTTTCCATCATCTTACACAAGATATATGGCAATGCACATTGAAACCACACGCTGATAGTGCGCTGGCAGTGCGCTACTGCTACATGCAATGTCATACACGTTATGAGGCTTGATTGGTATACTTTATGTGGCAAATGTATGATGAAACTACACGTTGGTAATGCGCTGACAGCACGTTGTTGCTTCATGCAACCTTCTGCATATGTGGCTTGATTGGTATGTTTTATTAATCATGAACTCGTTGGGGCAGTGATTACCTCACTATCACATTACGTGATTGATTGAACCTCTATTCACATAACTATGAGGCCCTTTCAGCGCTGAGAGGACAGTAATGACCACACTTTTGTTTGTATAATTATCTGCCTCTTCAATGATAATGCGGATGCATAGCTGGCCGCCAGCATGTTACTTTATTTTGTATGGTATGATGGTCACCACGTGATGTATGAGGTAAATGTTATGCAAATGGTGAGCAAATGCAAAATGACTCTTACTTTACAGAGATTTTCCTACTACGAGGTTGCATTCCGATTCCATTATTGGAGCCAAATTACACTCTTATATAGGTATGCATTCTGAAGAACATCTTCGTGAAGTTTATATATGCGTTTCTTTCAATCCCTTTTACTAAAAGTAAAGATTTCATTTAATGAAAATGTAGTATGATTAGCAATGCTTTTCATGCCTATTATTGTTGTGGCAAAAACTAGACTCGAAAAGCTTCTATTACTAGTCTCCGAAGGAAGTATTGTTCATAAACAAATATGCCTTCCTCACAAGATTCTCAAACGACATCTATTCAGGTTAGTATTGTGACACTTCGCCTCGTGTATTGGTTTACGAAAAAGGTAATGGGGTATAGAACTGGAAACATTCATGCGTAGGAATGGTTATAAGAAATGGTAATGGCTTACACTTATGACGGAAGAGCTTAAACTATCGTATTTATACCTCTCGTTTAGCAATGATAAACACCCATATATAAACTCGGGCTACACAAATGATGACTGTGCTGGGTTTTTTTTCAATAAGTGAGTTTTAAGAACAATAATACAAGTATGGATAACCTATGTGCCCTTAAGGTACATGGATTTGTACAAGGGATCGCCACATTTGTAGGGATTGGTATGGCACGAATCTACCCTAATCTTATTATCAATGTTAGGATAAAATACTTGGCTAAAATACGTACTGGTAATAATATAATAAAAAGATTCAGAATTTTAAAATTTTATGAAAATGGGCGATAGTTGGCGTACTCTTGGAAAGCATGGATATGCTCAAGAGTCTCGAAAATGGTACTATGCCTATTATGGGTTCATATATTGAATGGCATGGATTTGCCCCATGTCTGAGTGTCATTCCATGCTATCTCTCATTTGCATATTACAACTTATATAATGCAGTTGTTTGTCAAATACATAATTGAACCATTGTTGTCCACGGATTTGTATAATGATGAATACATTGATAACTACCATGCTTCTCTACGAATACACTTCGTAGTGGGTTGCCCTCAATGAGTTTGCTCATACTCTTATGTAATGTCATTACTATAACACAAGATGTATGTGATAAGATATATGAAAGAGGAGCACAGTTTGTGTTGGTATCTGAAAAGCATGAATGGTTGTTATTGTTGATAACCACAATGATTTGAAGGAAAGATAAATGTATATACCTTACCGCTTTCTACATTCAAGTAGAAGTCGGTTTTGAAATTTAGTACTATATCATCTCTTTACACACATAAGTTGGCTGACGATTCTATTTTACTTATTATGAGTTAAGCACTACTACAAGATAACGATGTCATATAATAAAGGCTACACTGCCATTAATTCCTCACTCTCGGTGTTGATTCATACAGCCATACTTTAACCTGTTATGCTATAAATTGAAGGGTTCCAAGGTTTGGCC
>MU834825.1:0-43911 GCA_029204225.1 Diphasiastrum complanatum
ATGTACACATGTACACATCCTCGTTCATATCCCTGTCTAAGAACGCCGTCTTGACGTCCAACTGATGGATTTCCATGTCATTTAGTGTTGCCCATGCCAGCAGAATTCTGATCAATCCGATCCTTGCAACCGGTGCGAATGTTTCATCGAAATCTATTCCCTTTGTCTAAGCACATCCCTTTGCTACTATTCTCGCTTTGTACCTTTCTATCCCTCCGTCAGCATCAAACTTTATTTTGAACACCCATTTGCAGCCTATTACCTTCCTTCTTTGGAAGATGTACTAATTCCCAAGCATCATTATGTTGAATGGACTTCATCTCCTCCAGCATCGCTTGGTGCCACATGCTAGAGCTTTCAGAATCTTGTGCTTCCTGAAAATTTGCAGGCTCCATCATGTGCTCCTTGCTCATGAAAACCATATCATCAAACCTGTGAGGCGTCTTTCTTACCCTGGTAGGTCTTCTCTCTTCTTCATGCTCTGCAGTTGAATGCTTTGGCATGTTCTTCCGAGAGGTTTGTCCTCTAGTCCTGACCTTGTCCCCATCTTGCTGCAGATCTTCACCTATTGTCCTCTCCAACGTGCTCTCTAGGTCCATGCCTTCCTACTGTTGAGTAGCCTCGCTGTTATCAGATATCAGAATTGGTTCCTCTGTGACTATTACCACTGAGCTTCCTGAAATCTTCAGTTTGCTATTTGCCTGATATCCGACATACCCTGCAAAGTCTTCATCGAATATAACATCCCTACTGATGATGAAAGCATTTGTGGTTGGATTGTACAACTTGTACCCTTTTGTGCCATCAGGATACCCGACAAAAATGCATCTCTATCCTTTGGGGTCCAGTTTTCTCCTCTTCTCCTTTGGCACATGTGCGAATGCAATGCACGCAAATACTCTGAAGTAGCTGACATTCGGTTTCCTTCCATACCATGTTTCATATGGTGTCTTCCCATTTAATGCTTTTGTTGGTGACCTGTTGATTACGTGACATGCCGTCGCCACTGCTTCTGCCCAAAGGAACTTCGGGAGGTCTCCTTCGTGCAACATGCACCTGACCATCTCCATGATGGTCCTATTTTTTCTTTCCGCCACTCCGTTCTGCTGCGGATTGTAGGGAACAATGAACTCTCTCAAAATACCATGATCTCTGCAAAAGCTGTCGAATTCTCTACTTATGTATTCTCCTCCGTTGTCACTTCTGATCCTTTTGATCTTCCTCCATGTTTCGCCCTCTACCACCTCCTTAAAGGCCTTGAAGCTCTCTAGTGCCTGACTTTTCTGCTCAAGAGTCCATATTCTAACTCTGCTGGTGTAGTCGTCGATAAATGTGATGAAGTATTTGGATCTCCCATTTGATTTGCATGTTATGGGACCACACATGTCACTATGTGTTATTTCAGATGACCTATCCGTTCCTCCATCTGGAAATGGCTCTTTGTGCTGCTTTCCAAACACGTAGGCTTCGCATCTGTCGATGGTCTCCTCATGTATGTAATCAAATCCTGTAAGCATTCCGTCTTTTGCAAGTCTCTGTAGGTTGCGCCCTCTGAGATGTCCTAACCTCCTATGCCAGAGGTTGTTTACCTTGCTTGAACTGAGTGTTACGCAAGCCATGGATCTTTCCTCAGCTCCCCCCTTGGAGTTGATAAAGTCCTCCAATGCGAAAATCAATTCCTATTGGATCTCCCTCCCTCTGGATGCTGCATCCGTCTCTTTCAAATAGTACATCCAACCCAATGTCAGTGATTCGTGCTATTGACATCAAGTTTTTTGCTAGATTCGGGATGAACAGAACGTCTGTAAGAGTTATGCTCCTTCCCTGACCAAGCCATATACACACGGTTCCTCTTCCAACTGCGTCAACCTTTCCGCTATCACCCATCATAATTTCCTTTCCCGCAAGCATTTCGTACGTGATGAATGTTGTTCGATTGTGCATCATGTGTGATGTCGCCGCAGAGTCCAGGTACTAGTATGGATCGTTAGTGCTATCTTGCGCTCTGGTTTTTGGTTTTACTTCAACCACGTTCACACTCGTGCCCGATGAGTACCCTCCTGATGTGCTGTTAGATTCTTCTATTGAACTCCAGTGCTCCTCTGCAATGCATCCGACTTCTCTTCCTCCTCCTCAACGATGTTCGCCTGCTCTGCATCCCTCTTCTTGATCATTTGCATAGTATGTACATATATCCGCGTGTGTATATCACACTCCAAGATCCCAAAAATGACTATGCCTACGTGTCACTAACTAACGACTAACTGCCACACCCTTCATGCCAAGATGAAGGCATTTATGATGACTAGAATTGCTATAGTGCATACACATTGATGGGCTCCCGCACCCGGTGCTCGATGCACCTAATGTCATGCACCATCAGTTCAAAGTTTCTTGCCTCTGATCATTGTTACAGACTTGCAGCTGTTTTTATGCCTGGTAGTGAGAATACAGAAAGTCTTTACTTTGGAGGCGCGATTTTTAGTATAAGTTATATGATGAAGAAATGAAGGAAATTAGACTGAAAAGGATTAAAGTCTTGTTCTTTAATGATCAGCTGGCTGTGGTGTTTGATGACTGTATGTTGGTAAATAGCAAGCTCCCTGAGTACAAGAAGTTTTTTTATATATTGTGTTGATACCGAGATTTCAACGGTAGCTCTTCTAGTATTTTTTTAATGCACGCCTGCCTTTGAATAGTGATTACCAATTGAACTCCTGGAATTCAAACCCTGGACCCCACGGGTGACACAGGCGACATTCTTATCTGCTAGGATAACATCATTGTGGTTCAAGGTTATACCCAAAGGAGAGCTTAAAATATACAGGGTTTTTGGTATTTGTGAACAGAATTCTGCATCGCTGCAATGACAAAACAGGACCAACAAAAGCATTGCACGTTGGCCCAAATTGTTGCTATCAACTTTTATATGGTGGTCCCAACGTTGGAAAATTCAAATATGATAGCTGACGAGGTCATATTCACACTATTTAGAACAGGTTTGTCCATTCATAGCAGCCATGGCCCCCTGCTCCTGCATAGAATTGTCATTTTCAAGCAGGACTAATAAAAAGCAAATGGCAAATAACAAAGTATGGTAATGAGAATAAGAGGTAAACATTAACTTCTATAAGGAAATAGCTTTGTCAAAACACTGAATGGGAGCTAACTGAATATTAGCAAAATAGAGAGTAGAAGATAAACATGAATATGACGACATTATCTAATGGGGAAGTCTAGAATACTAGCTCACAAAGATTTGAGACACATTTCTAACATTGTTTTTGAGCTGAAAGGATAATGTGGGGTATAGCTACATTCATAAAAGGCAAGCGTAGCACAATTTGGGTACAAACTTAGGATACTTGGCTAACAAGGATTTGTAAGGTGAGGATAAGTGGAGCTAGTCAATTTATGTATTGTACCCTTCAATGTGAGAATAGTGTATAAAACCACACCAAAAAGTGTCATTTGAGCTTGGTGAGGTCATGTGTAATAGAGATTATAAAGCTAAGAATAAAAGTTGCATTGATGTGACAAATTTAGGCAACTTCTTATATTCTAACTCATTTCCACATAATTTTTGCGTATATATTTTTATTGATTTATGACTAGTCCATATAGGCTAATGGTAGATGTTGCTCAACAATTTTTTTTGGTAAAACAACAAAGGGAGTACAATTTCAAATACAAGGAAACTATAATTATACACAAGCAAAAAGCTCTCCAAGTTTTCATGATGATAAGCCCCACCCAACTTACAAGGGCAACCTAATGCAATTGTAGTAATGTTTATATCAAGTAACACTACCACCCAAAAGCAAATTGGCACAATGTGCAAGGAGACCTTTGATAAAATAATATGTTGCGTAAGGTGACAAAATTGTAATTTAGCATAGGTAATACATCAGTTCGTTCTCATGGAGATAAAGAGGGCATAGTTGGCTCTCAATGAAAGGCTATTTATTTTTAAGGGGCAGGGAGTGTGGTAGCGCATTGTTCTATACTTGCTTGCGGATTTTCATGATCGAACTTGGTCTTTTTTCTTATGTTGGATTATCAAGTTTTCATAGGCAAGGTTAATTGGTATCATTTTTGAAAATTGAAATCATGGATGTACACATTCTTCTTTTGATCTTTTTGGTCTCATCTTTAGTATTTGGCTTCAATAAAAAAAAACAAAGAACATCTGTATTGAAGAAGAATCACAAGTACTAAGGTGATACACTTATCAAATCCAATTTAAGAAAAAGCAAGTAAAGCATGTATATGAGTAGAAATAGATGTTAAGTGGTATGTGATGCATCTACATATTCAATATATGTCAAGACACACAAAAATGCCATGTTTTGTGAAAAATGAAGCTTGTGAATATGTACATAGGTGGACCCCCCATGTGTGGAGGCTATCCCCATAGGTGAAGGACATGCCTAAGTAGTTCAGGACCTTATCTTATGAGTAGATAAGTCACTTTACCAAGTTTCATTAAGTTAGCATCTACTTCCTAGAAAATAGGAATTTTGGAGAGATGACACCCAACTACTTGCTCCCTAAAAGGGAAAAATGACTTAACATCCATTGAGCGATTTCTCTATGGTAATCACTCTATTTTTGGGTACCGTCTTGCAGTTACAGTCCAGGCGCCCTTCATTTGAAATCCATAACCTTTCGTTTGACCCAAAACAGACTTAAGCGACCCTTTTTAAGATTTTGAATTAATTCATCAAGGTAAATAAAATTCAAACTTCATGGATTTTGGGCCTCGGGTCCCCTTTGAACTGAATTTTTTTTAATGAAAATAACTAGTAAAGAGTGCCCATCGTTGACGGGCAATGGCGGCCAATCTAGGTGGCGGTCGATGATTTGGAAATTAAGTATGTCGTTGACTGACGATGATTTTTTCGATCTAGGTGGTGGTGGTCCCTATGCGGCCTAAATGTGGTTCTTACGCAGCGGTCCTTATATGGCCTAAATGTAGTCTCTATGCCTTTGTTCAAACCATATGTAGCCATAGGCGAGACCCCGACAGTGCGGTTTGCGGTTCGTTCACGTTGTTCAGACCGTAAGCAGTACTTTACAATGCGGTTGAGGTTCGTTCACTTCGTTCAGAGCATAGGCGAGACTTTGAGATTGTGCTTCGTATGTGACCGCAATCATTGACTTTGCGGTCCTTTGCGATGAAATGCGGTCGTATGTAGTCAAAATGGGATCCTTTACGATATGTGAGAGAGAGAGAGAGAGAGAGAGAGAGAGAGAGAGAGAGAGAGAGAGAGAGAGAGAGAGAGAGAGAGAGAGAGAGAGAGAGAGAGAGAGAGAGAGAGAGGAGAGAGAGAGAGAGAGAGAGAGAGAGAGAGAGAGAGAGAGAGAGAGAGAGAGAGAGAGAGCATTGTTTCCTTCATTCAGACCATATGTAGCCGTAGGCGAGACCCTTGCATGCGGTTTAGAGTTTAGGACAGAGCATTAACGCTGCACAAGGACCATGAGAGAGAGAGAGAGAGAGAGAGGAGAGAGAGAGAGTAGAGAGAGAGAGAGAGAGAGAGAGAGAGAGAGAGAGAGAGAGAGAGAGAGAGAGAGAGAGAGAGAGAGAGAGAGAGAGAGAGAGAGAGAGAGAGAGAGAGAGAGAGAGAGAGAGAGAGAGAGAGAGAGAGAGACCCTTACATGCAGTTTGCCGTTCGTTCAATTCTTTGAGAGCATAGGCGAGACTTTGCGATAGTGCTTTGTATTTGACCGCAATCGTTGACTTTGCGGTCCTTTGCAATGAAATGCGGTCGTATGGGAACCAAATGTTATCCTTTGTGGTGTGAGAGAGAGAGAGCATCGTTTCCTTCATTCAGACCGTTTGTAGTCATCGGCGAGACCCTTGCATGCGGTTTGCGGTTCGTTCAGAGCATTAAGGCCGCACAGGGATTGTGAGAACCATGAGTGAGAGCATTTATGCCGCATAGGAACCGTGAGAACCGTGAGTGAGAGAGAGAGAGAGGGAGAGCGTCCGAGGAGAGAGAGAGAGAGAGAGAGAGAGAGAGAGAGAGAGAGAGAGAGAGAGAGAGAGAGAGAGAGAGAGAGAGAGAGAGAGAGAGAGAGAGAGAGAGAGAGAGAGAGAGAGAGAGAGAGAGAGAGAGCATTGTGAGAACCGTGAGTGACCGTGACGAGAGAGAGAGAGAGAGAGAGAGAGAGAGAGGAACCGTGAGAACCGTGGGAGAGAGAGAGGGAGAGCATCGAGTGAGAGAGAGAGCATCATGAGAACTGAGAGAGAGAGAGAGAGAGAGAGAGAGAGAGAGAGAGAGAGAGAGAGAGAGAGAGGAACCATGAGAATCGTGAGTGAGAGAATTGTGAGAACCGTGAGTGAGAGAGAGATCAGGGAGAGCATCCGAGAGAGAGAGAGAGTATCATGAGAACCGTGAGTGAGAGAGAGAGAGAGAGAGAGAGAGAGAGAGAGAGAGAGAGAGAGAGAGAGAGAGAGAGAGAGAGAGAGAGAGAGAGAGAGAGAGAGAGAGAGAGAGAGAGAGAGAGAGAGAGAGAGAGAGAGAGAGAGAGAGAGAGAGAGAGAGAGAGAGAGAGAGAGAGAGAAATCCCTGTCTGGTGAAGCTCCCTTGTGCTTGATAGAGATGATGGATTTTGCCAAAGCAGCCGTTGAGGAAGCATGGAAGTTAATGGAAAGGGGACAATCTGAAATACTCCTTCCTTGACGACGATGAAGAATGTGAACAACAGTAAACAAATTCAGAGCAGAGTGAAATCATGTAATGGTAACCATAAACAAAAGGATTCAAGCTTCTTAAGTTACAAACCTTACCTTGTAGCATGGATATGGATATTGCAGTTGGCGGATGCAATCAGAAAGAAGAGAGCAAGAAGACGATGGAGAGAGAGGCCCACATCCCGCCTGCTCGCGTTTGAGAGAAAGAGAGAGAGAACCGATCGAGAGAAAGAGAGAGCGTGCGCGCATTTTGGGGGGGGGGGAAATTTGAAATTGTGTGTGTGCGTGCGTCCAAAAACAGAAGAAAAAATGGCTTCTATGTGTTGTTTTTCACACACATAGGACCTTTCAATCATTTTTTAGCTTTTTGCGTTGTAAAAAGCATGACATTTTGTTGCGGGCAGAGCATGACATTTTTGACGGCATGACGACATTCTCTCTCTAAAATAGTTTTAATATATATGATATGCGCTATACTCTTCACTGTCCGATGTGCCGCTTCAGCTTGTTCTTAGTCATTGATCTTTCAAGATTCACAATCCTGGCCATTGAAACACTCTTTAATTCACACCATCAATCTCTGAAACCCGTGAATCGGTTTTGTGCATTGAAACGAATTAAGACACCATACCCTTTCGAGCACTACGGTCATCGGTTATGCGCAGACTGGGCGTGCACGACTGTTTTCATGAGTCTCTCCCCCCCTCTACACTTCTGCCCCTCCAAGCTAATTTTAGCTGGATCTAACTCATTCCACAGTTAGATTCGGTGTGGTATGATGCTACAAGCAAGGTCACCCACCTACTTATGAGATTTTTGAATGTTCACATGCTCAGTTTTGTGCAACAATGAGCATTTTAGTGCATTTCAAAAAAGTTGCTTATCTCTCTCTACAGTGAGAAATCCTTCTCTCTCAAATGGCAGCCAAATCTTTGACAAAAACTATTGAAAAGCTCTATGGCTATCCAGCAACCTCCTATGGCCAATGATATGTCTTTAGATCCAAAAACAATGAGAAAATGGCAAAATTATGGCTGGTTTTCCAAAAAATCGTAACTCTCATCCGGTCCTTTAAAAAAATTGACTGTAACTCTCTCAATTTTTGATCATTTTTTACCCTCTCTGATGCTATGCACATGCTAAATAGCCAATTTTGAGCTCGGCAAGCCTTTGTAGGTCTGATTTAGTGCATTGGTGCTCCGCTTTCCACTTATTGATTGCCATAAATCCCAAAGTCTCAGAAAGCCATCTTTCTAAAGCTCTCTCAAATGACACTAGTGCTCTATGCTCAAACCATGTTAAGCTTTGATACCAAGTTAAAATTCATGTCACACATGATTAGAGATAGGCATAGATAGAAACCACTCAGTAGGCACTTTCCAAGCTCCATGGCAAAATTGTATTTCAAAAAGTTAATACACTACACATAAATGACTTCTTGTGGCAACCCATGCATGACCTGGGTTGCCACTGATGGGATGTGTGTTCCGTCAATTGCCGAACCACAATACAAAAATACAATAAGTCTACTCTTATTTTAAGTAGACATACAAAGTCTCCCTCTACAAACTCATGAGAATTTCTCTTTTGGTTGACAAACTGCTTCATTCAATGAAGGATTGTTGCACTGACCTTGAATAAACGTTGTAATCAGCGGTGCTTGATTTGAATCCTTGTTCAATGAAGAATGTGTTGATCCTCTGAAACCAAGCCCTGGCAGACTGTTTCAAGCCGTACAATGCTTTGTGGAGTTTACAGACATGATTCTTCATGCCTTCCAAAATGTATCCTTCGGGCTGGATCATGTAGATATCTTCTTGTATGATTCCATTCAGATAGGCTGTTTGTACATCAAGTTGATGTACTTTGAGGTTGGCAGTTGCAGCATAAGACAAGAGCATTCAAATTGACGAATGTTTGATGACTGGACTAAAAGTCTCACTGTAGTCAACATTTGGAATCTGGGTGAATCCTCGTGCTACTAGTCTAGCCTTCCTTCGATCAATTGCTCCGTTGGCATTATATTTGATCTTAAAGGTCCATTTGCAATCAATAATATTGCAGCCAATAGGAGCTTTGACTAATGACCATGTCTGATTCTTGATCAGAGAGGAATACTCTCTGTCCATGGCTTCTCTCCAGAGATCAAAGTCTGGTTGGCTGAGTGCCTCTTTGACTGTCGTCGGTTACTGCATTAAGAGACAAGCAGACTCAGGAGTATGCCTTGTGGGCTGTGTGCGCACTCGACTTGATCTTCTGGGATGATTTGACTAATGAACCGCTCCTGGGACTTGTTGCTGGGTAGCAGCAACATCTTCGTCTGATTCACTATCTCGAAGTGGGTCGACAATAGACATGCCTGAGCCAGAAGCTCGGACTGTCGTGTCAATGGCAGGAGATGTAGGTTCTTCTTGAGCAATATCCTTGTCTTTGAGACCGACGAATTGATCCTCGATAAAGACTGTATCCTGGCTATACAAGATTTGCTGGGTATCAAAATCGTACAGCTTGTAGGTGTTATCAGACGAAGTATATCCGATCAAGATGGTCTTGAGACCTTGGAAGTCCAATTTCTTCCTTATGTCTTTTGGGATTTGTGCGTAGGCAATGCACCCGAACACTCTTAGGTTCTTTAAAGAAGGCTTAGAGCCTGTCCACACCTCGTGGGTTGTCTTGTCTGAGAGGGCCTTGGTCGAACATCTGTTCTGGACGTAAGCTGCTGTGGAGACAACTTTAGCCCAGAACCTCTTGGGCAATGATGCATGCGATAGCATACACTTAGCAGATTCGACCAAAGTACGGTTCTTCCTCTCAGCTAAGCCATTAGACTGAGGACTGGAAGGAGTGATGAATTGCTGCTCAATGCCATGGCTTTGGCAGTACTCCTTAAGCTCGACAGAGATGTAAAGGCATGAGAATCAACTGAGGAACTCGAGGCTTCGTTCCTTCATGTGTCTTCCTGCAACAACATAATAATGACTCTCGAAAAGAGTCAATTCTGGATGTGTCGTGATGATCATCACCCAGCTATCGTAAGAACTTGACAAGCTTTTAAGCAGTTGCATCACTACGTCTTGATTGTCTATGACAGATTCAACAGCGGCCATTTGTCTTAGTAGAGTCTTGAATTGATTAATGTGACTCTGCAAAGAATCACCATTCGTCATCTTGAGGGAGTAGAATTTCTTCCTGAGATGTAGCTTAGAAGCTATATCTTGCACTTCGTATAGTGTGCTCAAGATTTCCCAGACTTCTTTTGATGTCTGAGCCTCAGATACATGGTCGATCTAGGTATCCGTGATGTTGAGGATGATCAACGCGAAAGCTTTTCCATCCTTCAGCTTCCATCTGGCGATTGTCGTGTCATCCGCTTCAGGTTTTCCTTCTGCACCTGTAACAACGTCAAACAATTTTTTTGCCATTAGTACAGTTTTCATCTTAAATTTCCACATATGGTAATTGGCTCCATCAAGCTTGTCCATGATAGGACTGGCTTTCCCTTGGGAATCCATGTGAAAGAATTAGTCTAAGTGATAGGAGAAACTATCAGTGACTTAAGTATGAAAATATGATATTCACAGAACAAGAAAATAATTACTCTATCGGCTAGTAGAGTCTTGTACTGTGGAAACTTATCAAGCTATCAAAATAGCTTTGATACCATGTTGGAGACAGAGGGGGAGAATAAATGATGAACACGAACAAGAAACAAACTCGAACAAGAAACGAACGAGAAACGAACTCGAACAGAAAATGTTTGTGCACAACGGAATGAGTTAAACGTCTCTCTCCGTAAGCATGACTACGCCTATTAGAATGAACAGAACTTTAGTGATAGGAATCATAGTCATTCTAGATTATGCAGCCAAACATATAATGGATGAAGCTTAGATGAATAATTTGTTGCGAATTGCAAGACAAATTATATGTCGCGAATGATTCGCGAAGAGCTAGATTGTGCTCGACTGATAATTAGTCGCGAAAGACTAAAAGTTAATCGTCTATTACCAGAAAGAACAACTAGAAACAGCAGACAAAATGAAGAACAAGCATAACAATATTAGCACAAACCGGAATACAGAACAAAGAGCTGTATCGAATTAAGTATATCATGTATACATGTTAATAATGCAGTAGAGCACAATACAATAGCAAATGAAACTGCGTGCCCTACGAAGCTTATTTTGTCTGTAATGAGGAATGAAACCTCTTCTTCTAGTCTTTTCTTCTCTCACTTGATCATCTGATCATCATCATCTCGTGAATGGTGTCCAAAATATGTATATATACATAATGTTGCAGGTGTGCAGATGTGAAAGTATAGAGTGGATGTGCTGTTTGTAGGATATTGTGGGTGGCTGCAATCATTGTCCAATCTGTTAGTGCAACTACATGGAGTGAGCGTAAAAGGGTGCAACGTCAGCCAGTGCTGAAGTGAACATTGGTTATGATGCAAAAAGTGGGTCACTCTGTAGGATAGTATTCCCTTTTCGCCTGTCACCATAACTTGTGTAAAAACTGTCGCGGAAGTTTTTTTGTTTCGTGTTGTCCTCTCTCTTCTTCGCGAACAATTTTCTGTCTTTGAATTTTCTTTTCGTGCAAAATCTCTTACGGGACAGACACTCGACTACGCATCACAGAATATATTTTATTCTAGAAATCAAGAGACACAGCACAAGGCCAAGAGATACACGAAATAGAGGGACTATATTGTCAGTTTGGTTTTAGAGCGAGATCGTCAGTGTCTCGTTCGTTGGTGGATTAAATCTCTACTCTTTTGTTGTATTCTGCTCGTTGGCAGACTTTCATGCACAACTATGGTATTTTGCTTTCTTACTCTATTTGCTACGTCTCTCTCTGTTTCTTAAAGATCTCTGTAAAATTCTCATCACTTTTTCTCTCTCTTTGGTTATGATCCAGAGAGGATCGTTTATACCTCAACTATGTTGAGATTACAAGATAGCTAAATGTAGAATCACAAGACTAGTTAACGCTAATCAACTAGTTAGTTAGTCTCTGTCGTTGCTATTCGTTTCAACTGGACATAAAGCCCGTTGAGCTGCCAGCTAGCAGCGCAAAAGATTTCTCTTCGTGTGTTTTTGTTGTATTCGTTTTGCGTCCATTTCGTGCTTTACGGTCCTAGAAGTGTGTTTACGATTCGCGATTGATTTGCAAATCGTTCGTGCTTTGAGTCAAAGACACATTGATTGTCGCCAATTGTTCTCGTTTGACCTTCGTGTCTTGTTCGTGCTGTGACAAAGTCGCAGGAGTTCACCATTTCTGACACTCCCTCTTGAACCATGCAGCTTTGTTCGTTCAATCCAATTGCCTCTCTTTGCTTGGTAAAGAGTGGCTTGTCGAACGGTTTCGTGAGGAGATCTGCAATCATACTTTCTAATTTTATGAACTAAACCTAGAGCTCTCCTTTCGAGATCAAATCTCGAATGTGATGGTACTTCAAAGGAATGTGCTTCGTCTTTGAATGGAAGATAGGATCCTGGGACAGATAGATGGCACTTTGGGAGTCCATCATCATCGTGTTTGGCCCCTCTTGTGGTATCCCGATTGCCTCCAACATCATCCGTAGCCACACTACCTCATTCGCCACTTTCGAGGCTGCAACATACTCAGCTTCGCAAGAAGATTGAGCTACCAGAGTTTGTTTTTTGCATATCCAATTGATTGTAGCTCCGCACGCTATTGTACATCCTCCAGTAATGGACTTGCTGTCATCCTTGCAGCTTGCCCAGCTCACATCACTGTAGTGATGCAGCTCGAATCATTTCTCCTCGTTTCTAGCTCTGTAGGTTAATCCAATATTCTGGGTACCCTTCAGATATTGTAGGATTCATTTGGCCATTTGCCAATGTCCTAGACCAAGATTGGAACAGAATTGGCTCAATGCGTAAACATAGAAGGCCAGATCTGGTCTGGTACAAATTGTCAAGTACATCAGACTTTTGATTAAGTTCTGGTAGGGTATACCTGCCATCTTCTATTCTTCCTCTTCTATTTTTGGGCAATCCTGTTTCGTGAACTTGGCTCCAGCTATCATTGGTGTGGCTTTCTCTTTGCAATCCATCACGTGGTACTGCTTCAGTACTTTTCTGGCATATTCTGACTGATTCAAGTGCATTTCGCCATTTGTTTAATCTCTTTTGATCTCCAGCGGCATTTTGTTGCTTCTTTAAGATCTATGATTTTGTAGCTTTTAGAAATCTGGCTCTTCGTGTCTTTGATCAACATATCAGTGAATCATCCACGAAAATGGTCAATATTACAAAATCCTTTCCTACTCTTTTGATGTAGACATTACAGTCTAGGTGAGTAGGGTTGAAGTCTAGAGACTTCAGAAGACCATCAAGCTTTTTTTGTACCAGGTCCCTGATGCCTGTTTTAGACCGTAGATGCATCTTTGTAATCAACAGACATATTGTCTGTTGTCGGGGTCTTCATAGCCTTCAGGTTGCTTCATGAAAATTTCATCCTCTAGATTTTTGTGGAGAAAGGCTGTTTTCACGTCAATCTAGTGAATTTCCAGATTGTACTGTGTGGCATATGCAAGGAGTAGTCTTATGCTTGTCATCTTCACCATAGGCGAATATGTGTCAAAATAGTCGACACCATATCTCTGCGTGTAGCCCTTTGCGACAAGCCTTGTCTTGTAGTGGCAAATAGTGCCATCTGATTTTAGCTTTTTCTTGTACCCACTTGCAGTCGACTATTTTTCTGATTTCGGGTAGTGGCTCTAATGTCCATGCCTCATTTTGTCTCATCGACTCGATCTTCTCTGACATTGTCTACTTCCAAAATTCTCCCTCTAGACTCTAGACAGCTTCTTGGTATGTTGCTGGCTCTTCTGTGAAGCTGTAGTACTCGAACTGCGAGTCTTTGCTCCATTGAAGATTGTCAGAATAGCGGTCTGGAGGTCTTCTTTGTCTTGTTGACCTTCGAGGTTCGTTTCGTCGCTGCTCGAACATTTCTTGTTCATGAGGTCAATTCTCTGCTTCCTGCTACTCTGGAATCTGGGGCTCTGCATTCTATTTTGATGTATGTCCTCGATCTCTCTCTTGAATAGGCAGTAGTGTGAAGATCTCATGGCCTCTTTCGTCTTTCAGTCCAGAGAATGTATGTGAAAAATACAGATCCTAAGTGGATCTAAACTCCAAGATCATTGGCTTGAATGCTTGCACTCCAAACTACATAAGCTAGGAATTGGCAACACATTCTATGCTACCTAGAATGCAAAGAACTTGATCAAAAAGCATTTATCACAAATGGAAACTTCCATAAACATCAAGTGCGGCCCAAAATAACATTATACAGTCCATAATACATCAGCCTACCACTTTTGGAAAGCACCTAAGATCATACACAATAGCTTGAAGACAATACACACAACAATGCTCTCAATGGAGGAAGAAACAATGACAATGATCTATTGATCTCAATGAAGCATACAAAAGGTTTCTCCAACCTGTTCTCCACGACTTCCCTACTATTTATGGATGAGGAAGATGACTCTCTCTCCTCTCTCTAGAAGGTACTTGACCCTAGATATTCCCTATATAGGAAAAATAGCTAAAAATGGCTTATATGACCAAAATACATGAAAATGGTCTCATTTTGAAGGGTATGAAGTTTGACACTTCATCATACTGAAAAAATACAGTAAATAAAAACATTGTGGCCTGGTTCACACGTGCAAAACTCCAGAACCAAAACTATTTACAATTTTAGCCAATTTAGGCCTCAAACTAGCTAGGAAATGTTGACAATTTTCACACTCCCTCTTCAACATTGGATGCTAGTTTCAACATAGTCTTTGAGCACATTCCAAGATTAGATCTATGCATTAAATATAGGTCCTTTCCCAATGGTTTGGTGAAGATATCAGCCACACACTCCTTTGAAGAGACATGTTGAAGCTCCACCTCTTTGGCAATGACTTGATCTCTCACAAAATGGTGAGCAATCTCAATGTGCTTGCTCCTTGCATGAAAAACAGGATTGCTTGCCAAGCTTTGGGCTGAAAGGTTATCACAAAGTATGATTGGAGTCTTCTCTTGTTCCAGCAAGTGAAGATCCAATAACATCCTCTTGATCCAAAGAATCTCCTTGGTGCATGTTGTTAATGCCTTGTACTCGGCTTCGGTGGAAGATAGAGAGATAGTTGGTTGCTTCTTTGATAGCCATGAGACCACTCCATCTCCAAGATAGATTGCAAAGGCACTTGTTGACTTCCTATCCATTTGATCACCTGCAAAATCTGAATCTGAAAATCCACAAAGGTTAGGTGTAGTACCTCCATACAAGATGCCAAAATCTCTAGATCCCGAGATGTATCTAAGTACTCTCTTTCCTAGCTTCCAATGAGCCTCACTAGGATCTTGCATAAATTGACTTAGTTTACCAACCACAAAGCTTAGATCAGGTCTTGTGATGGTTAACCATATAAGAGATCCTATTAGGTTTCTATAGAGAGTAATGTCCTTGAAGGATCTTTCATTACTTCTTGTAGTTAGCTTTACATTTGATTCCATAGGAGTAGAAACAACTTTACAATCTTCCATATGAAACCTTTTTAGAATAGAGTTAACATACTTTTCTTGACATATGAATGTAGATTTAGAAGTTCTAATAATCTCTATTCCTAAGATATAATGAAGTTTACCAAGATCTTGAATTTCAAACTCTCTTTTGAGTGCCATCTTGATTTCATCTATATCTAGATTGTTACCACCACTTAAGATAATGTCATCAACATAGATCAAAAGTAAAGTGATATCATTTTCATTCAATCTAAAGTAGAGATAATGATCATACTCACTCATAACAAAGTTTTGAGAAAGTAAGAAGGAATTGAGCTTAGCATACCAACTCCTTGGTGCTTGCTTTAGCCCATACAAACTCTTTTGGAGATAGCACACATGATTAGGCTCATCATGTGAAACATAGCCCTCGGGTTGCTCCATGTAAATATCTTCTTCAAGATCACCATTCAAGAAGGCATTAGTAACATCCATTTGCCACATATCCCAATCATAAAGAGTTGCAAGAGAGATTAGGATTCGAATAGTTACCATCTTTGCCACGGGTGCAAAGGTCTCATCATAGTCAATACCATATTCTTGAGCATACCCCTTTGCCACCAACCTTGCCTTGTACTTGTTGATTGATCCATCTTGATTTGTCTTGATCTTGAAGATCCACTTACAACCAATTGCCTTCTTGTCCTTTGGAAGCTTTACCAACCTCCATGTGTTGCTTTTGATGAGTGCTTGATGCTCATGATCCATGGCTTGGATCCATTCCTTCTTTTGAATTGCTTCACCTACACAAGTTGGTTCATCAAAAGAGGTAAGAAAAGCAAAGTTAGAGTTGTCCACCACTTGCTTTCCTTTTTCATCATAGGTTAGCCTTGATGGCTTAGCCCTTTGCCTTTGAGTCTTCCTTGAAGTTTGCTTTGGAGTGGCATCTCCATCTTCATCCAAGACATCTTGCACATCATGATGATTAGTAGGCACATCAACATCAACATCAACAACATTGGAAACATTCTCTTCATGAAAGATGACATCCCTACTTATGACAACTTTCTTTGTAGAAGGAATGTACACTTTGTAAGCCTTGCTTACTTCACTATAGCCAACAAACACACCCTTCTTTGATGAAGGATCTTCTTTAGTTCTATCATCAAGTGTGATATTGACAAAACATGTACATCCAAAGATCCTACAATGCTTGACACTCGGCCTTCTACCATAAAGAACCTCATGAGGAGTTTTACCATCCAAGGAAGCACTTGTCCATCTATTACATAGATAGTTAGCACATGCTAAAGCTTCCTCCCAAAAAGACTTAGCAAGATTAGCATGTAGTCTCATTGCCTTGGCACATTCACAAAGGGTTCTATTCTTCCTCTCGGCCACTCCATTCTGTTGTGGAGTCCTAGGACTAGACATCTCCCTCTTAATCCCATGTGCTATACAAAAGTCTTTGAACCTATTTGAGGTGTATTCCCCTCCATTATCAGATCTTAAGCATTTGATCTTTGTATTGAATTGGTTTTCCATTTCATTCTTGAACTTGACAAATGCAGCAAACACTTCATCCTTACTTTTAAGAAGATAGATCCAAGTATACCTACTAAAGTCATCAATGAAAGTTGCATACATCTTTGCCCCACCATTGCTAGTTGTACTAGAAGAATGAATATCAGAATGCACAAGTTGAAAAGCTTCTTTAGATCTAGAAGTAGATCTAGAATAAGCAAGTCTATGAGATTTGGACAAGGCACAATGTTCACAAACACTATTGTTTGCAACAAGACTTTTAGGGAGACCAAGAACAAGCTCTTTCTTTGCCATTACCTCCAAAGATTTGAAGTTGGGATGGCCCAACCTCTTGTGCCAAACTTCTTGGTTTGTCAATTGCTCCCTAGCCATACATCCTTCATGATTAGAGATCACACATGCATCAAGCTTGAAAAGTTTACCATGCCTCCTACCTTGAGCAATCAAGGATCCACATTTACTTATCAAACATGCATCTCCAATGAACTCCACATCAAGTCCTTTGTCAATCATTTGACTTACACTAAGCAAATTCTTAGTGATTGAAGGAATGTACAAAACATTTTCAAGATTTGCTTTCCTATTTGTTGAAAGGGAAATAGGAATAGTGCCTATGCCTTTGATGTCACATTGACCATCATTTGCAGTGTAGATGATGTTACCTTCTCCCTCATAAGACAATAAGGATGTAAAGTATTCCTTATGTCTTGTCATGTGAGATGAGGCTCCACTATCAATCCACCAAGGATCATTATCATCTATGTTGGCTAACAAACTTGAAGTCATAACAAGTGATTCACATGTGTTATGTTCTTCCTCATCTATTGTAAGATTTCCTTGCCTCTCTCCTTGCTCTCTTTTCTTCTTATAACATTCATTTGCAAAATGACCTTTTATCCCACAATAAAAGCACTTGAACTTTGACTTATTGTTCTTAGTAGAAGAGGAAGAGGAAGAGTGATCATCATGATCAAAGTTACCACCTTTGGACCATTTCCCTTTGCCTTTACCTTTGCCCTTGAATTTGCCTTTTGTGAAGAAAGCCTCTTCACCTCCACCTTGCAAGGATGCACCATCAAGCTTTGATTGCAACCTATGTTCTTCAGCCAATAAGATTTCTTGCAAGTCAACCACACTTGGCAAGACTCTTTGAATGGCAAAACTTTGCACAAGGTTAGCATGTTCATTTAGCAAACCATTCAACATAACTTGGACTATTTCACCATCTTTTATGTTCTCATCAATGCATGCTAAATCATCACTTAGGGACTTAACTCTCAAGATAAATGCATGAGCACTTTCACCCTCTCTTTGCCTACTAGAAAATATTTGTCTCCTTAGGGTCAATACCCTAGATGTGGACTTTGATTCAAAGAGCTTCTTTAAGGCATTCCATGCCTCACTTGCACTTTGACACTTTCCAACTTCCTTGAGAAGTTCATTTGTAACATTCATTTTAATGATATGAAGAGCCCTTTTGGCCTTCTTATCAAACCTTTGTTGCTCTTGAAGTGTGAGAGGTCTCTCTTCAATTTCTGCAACTATGTCCATGAGTTCATTCAACTCAAGTAAGGACTCCATCCTCACTTTCCAAGTAGAGTAGTTTGATGAACTCAACCTTTCACTAGACTCTAGCATGATCCCACCATTGGAAGCCATGATTCTAATGTTTCTTCAACTTTTAGGTTCTGTCCTAAAGCACTTAGCACTCACTTTTCTCTCAACAAATGATAGATAAAGAGATCTATGAAGATTTAGGACCCTAAAACACTTCTATCTTGAACCTAGATGGTTTCCAAGCATAGAAAGGAAGATTGAAACACATGCAACACTTTGCACACACTAAGAATGGATTACAAAATCAAACCAACCTGAACACACTCTTGCTTAAGCTCTCAAACTTTCCAGCAAGTGACCAAATCAAGTTATGGTGTGAAGAGTTACTTGCATTCTTAGAAAATACCCAAAACTAGGATGCCAAGATTACCTAGTAATGAACAAACTTGATCAACATATGATCAACACACTAAGATATTGATTCAACCTGTAAAACCACATGTAAACCACACTTCTAAAAGTTTATAAACTCCATCAAGTGATAAATACAAGATTTAGAGGTGAATGAATGAGCACACTTAGTGAATCACAAGACTAGCTTCACTATCTTGTCAAATCTTGGTGTTTAGATGTAGATCTAAGATCACTTCACATGAGAATGTTCCTCAACCTGTTAAGAACCTGAAAACACACTTGCATAATGGTTAACACCTTCCAGCAAATGCTCCAATCAAATTACATAAGGAGAGTTACTTACATGCTCAACAAAGTACACCAAAATTTATGCCAAAATTGATGACAATCTTTACAATATGCTCTTCACAATGGAGCTTACAATATGTTAACCCAAAAAAGGGGATCTTTCATCCAAATGGGAGCTTTGCTCAGCCTTTAGGAGAATTACAACTCACTCAAAAGAGCATTTGTCATCCACTTAAGGAGAAGTTTCATCCACTTAAGGAGAGTGTTCATCCAAGAATGGAGATTGTCAACAATAGGATTGAAAAGAACATTGTTAGTATTGAATATGCACAAGCCTCACAATCACAAATGATTAGGTGTTATGATCTGATCCAAAATAGTTTCTTTTCAGCCTCTGATCTTCAATAGACCTGAAATATGCTTTTGATCCACAAGTTCAACTCACAAAACAAAGGTTAGTAAGATTTGATCAACAAAGCAATGCAAAATCATGCTAGAACTTGATCAAACATCCAAATATCACCAAAAATGGAATACTTACTGTAAATAGAAGCCAACCAGCTCTGATACCATGTGAAAAATACAGATCCTAAGTGGATCTAAACTCCAAGATCATTGGATTGAATGCTTGCACTCCAAACTACATAAGCTAGGAATTGGCAACACATTCTATGCTACCTAGAATGCAAAGAACTTGATCAAAAAGCATTTATCACAAATGGAAACTTCCATAAACATCAAGTGCGGCCCAAAATAGCATTATACAGTCCATAATACATCAGCCTACCACTTTTGGAAAGCACCTAAGATCATACACAATAGCTTGAAGACAATACACACAACAATGCTCTCAATGGAGGAAGAAACAATGACAATGATCTATTGATCTCAATGAAGCATACAAAAGGTTTCTCCAACCTGTTCTCCACGACTTCCCTACTATTTATGGATGAGGAAGATGACTCTCTCTCCTCTCTCTAGAAGGTACTTGACCCTAGATATTCCCTATATAGGAAAAATAGCTAAAAATGGCTTATATGACCAAAATACATGAAAATGGTCTCATTTTGAAGGGTATGAAGTTTGACACTTCATCATACTGAAAAAATACAGTAAATAAAAACATTGTGGCCTGGTTCACACGTGCAAAACTCCAGAACCAAAACTATTTACAATTTTAGCCAATTTAGGCCTCAAACTAGCTAGGAAATGTTGACAATTTTCACAATGTAGACTCGTCGAACTTCACATCTCTGTTCGAAACAACCTTCTTCGTGGTTGGATCGTAGAGTCTGTACACGTGTTCCATTCGAGTAACCGACCATGATTGTTTGTTCGGATTTGTCATCGAGCTTGTTTCTCTTTTCCTTTGGAATGTGCTTGTATGCTGCACATCCAAACACTCGTACGTATGATAGATCAGACTTTTTGCCTGTCCACATTTCGTATGGTGTTTTGTTCTCCAGTGTTGTCGTTGTAGATCTGTTCTGCAGGTGTACAGTTGCAGCTATTACCTCGGCCCAGAATTGACCTGGCAATTGAGCCTGTGCCATCATGCATCTGGCTCCTTCGACTAGCGTCCTGTTTTTTCTTTCTGCCACACCATTGTATTCTGGTGTGTATGCAGGAGTGAACTGGTGTTCTATGCCAGAGCTGATCTTCGTTTTCTGAAGCATTGAATATGCTTTCAGAGTTGCTGATTATTTTGGCCTGGTAGAGATTTCCTTCTCTGCATCCGACCGTCAACAACTTGTTTGTCGTCTTCTTGATCATACGACAAGTGTTGCCGTCTAACAAAACTCGAATGCCTAGATCTGCCATCTTGGAGACAGATAGCAGATCCTTTCTGAGTGAGGGCACATAGAGTGCTCCTGGCAGCTCTGCTTGGCCTGACAATGTTCGTAGCTGTAGAGAGCCGATGCCTTTGACATCGTGTCTGCTTCCATCACCTAGAATCATTGCTCTGTCGTTTTCGAGTTCGTGAAAGTTGATCAAGATCTTCTTGTTGCAAGTTATGTGAGATGTTGCTCCTGAATCGATTACTACATCATAGTCGTGTTCAGAGTAGCTTGTCGAAGCTTCGTCGAATATCATGAAAGCTTCGTCACCTCTTTCAGCATCCTTTGATGACTTTGCAACATTTGTCTTTTTAGCTTTGTTTTTTCTTTTTGAATTGAATCTGCAGTCGTATGTAGAATGCCCTTTCTTCTTGCAGTGCATGCAAGATATTGCTGGATTGAACCAGTATTTGTTGGCCGTATGGCTTGGTTTGTGGCAGTGATTGTAGGAAGAAGATTGTTTATTTGAGGATTTCGTCTTCTCGAATCTTGGCTTGTTTTTGTTCTTCTTCTTTCCTTTCGTGAAGAGAGCCTTCTCTTGATCACTGCTTCCCTCTCCTTCGTCTCTCATTAGTCTCTCATCAGCGACAAGACTGACTGCTTTGTCAAATGTCAATCTGGTAGACTCAGTATGAGCATTCTCAGCGGTTGATAGGACGTCGGTAGAGATTTCATGAAGTACATCAGCTGCTGTGGTGCTGGGACCTGGTGCTCCTGTCCTTATGCAGCGAGTTGAGCGAAGATCATTCTGATCTTCTCAACGTGCTGATCTAACTGGTTGCCATCCCACCATATGAGATAAATCCATGAATCGTGCTCCTCTTTTACTAGCAATTTGGAGACTAATCAAAAATGTGGTGAAGTCTTTGGAATAAAGTCTGTTTGGATTGTTTTTGGTGTAGTGATAAGAGTCACGCCTTGGTTTAGAGATCTAGTCTACCAATAATACAAAATGTCGACGCTAGGCTTTTTCTAGCCACCCAAATCTTTCTTTTCATTGATTTCTCAGTTCAAAATCATTAAAAAAAAAAAGGTCATGAAATTTGGTGTAATTCCAAGCTTGTGACACCTTTTCAAATCTAACAAAAAAAAAAAATCATTTTGGACATTGATGTAATTTTTTGCTAATACACATAGTTTGCATAATAAGGATTTATTCTTTTTTGCAATACCCAATGGTGTTTGCAATAGTGGGGGACTGGTGAAGATGGAGCTCTTAGGCAACGAGCGGAATTCCGCACATGTGAAAATTAGAGATTTTCAAACCTCTTTCTTTCCTTCATAATTGGTCCAAAGATATTGATGTTATAGCTTGATGGAAAGCTTATAAGGTGTACTTTTCATTTGATTTCAAATCAGTCTGATATGTCAATCAAGAGTTATAAGCTCTTAAAGAGGGTAGGGAGAGGTTCAAAATCCGAGTGACCACTTTTTGATTTGATCCAATTTAGTTTGATTCATAATCCATTGTTTTGTGTATTTAACACAAGAAACTGAAGATCAAGTCAAATTTTGGTGTTATTGAACAGTTTTGAGCCTTCTTTGAATCATTAGTGTTTTCTTTTGTAGCATCTAACACGTGCCAAAAGTAGAATCAAAACTTGTCTATACTCCTCAATTCATTTTGAGAGACTGATCTAGATTATCTTGTTTTGTGGAATATTTGAGATCTATCTCAAATACAGTTGCAAGTTTTTCACATAGGATTGGTAGCACACTCTTGAAAATTCCTATAGTGAAAGAGAGTAGCAACATCAAGTCTGTTTAGAACAAGCTCAAACATATAATTGTCCAATAACAAAAATAGTCTTCACAATTATGGCATCTATGGGAGGATATCTTCTAGAAGCAAGTGAAAGACTAAGTACCTCCAATTATTCAATATGGAAGGTAAGGATGGAGTCTATTCTTATACTCCAGGATGTTATGGACATAGTACTTGGTATTGAGGAGGAGCCTCAAGCACAACTTGAAATACCAAAGTATATGAAGAGAGCTAGAATGGCTCTACATTTCATTAAAATGAATGTCTCTAATGAGATTCTAAGAGAAATAGGACCTTGCATCACTTCTAAAGAAGCTTGGGATGCACTTAAGTCTATCTATAAAGCTAAGAACACTTCTAGAATACTCACTCTTAGAAATCAAATTTTTAAAAGTTTTCAAAGAAGCGAGGAGAGTGCATCAAATTATGTTCTGAGAGTAAAAGATCTTCATAGGGAGCTTGCTTGTGTTGGTGTTACAATCAATCAAGATGAGCTAGTACAAGTCATTCTTAATGGCTTAAAAAAGACTATGATAATCTTCTTGTTCAATCCCTTGCCATAAAAGAGGAGTTGCCCAATTTGGAGACTCATCAAGGAATTCTCATCTCTGAAGAAGCAAGACAAAGTTACAAACTTTCAAGGATGAACAAAATTGAGCATATTGGAAGTGACAAAGCTCTCTTTGTCAAGGACTATTGGAGGGTTTGCGGATTCCAAGACAATCCTAACCCTAGTTAATAAGTGAGAGGGATTTGGCACCCTGCGTGTGTAAGTCCAACCCGATGATCACATAGAGATTTGATAATTAGAAAGTCAATAAAAGGACTTTAGGCCTTTTTGCGGGACTTTTAATGTCGTAGGGCCTAAATGTTAAGTTAGTGAATAAAGTTGGGTTCCCTCCAATTTGGATGGTTTCCACACTTTTTTAAATTTGAATAATTAGGGAAGCAGAAATGGACCAATAGGATCTAGAGGCCAGGGTCCTCCTCTCTATTATAAAAAGGGACCAACTCGAGTTTCCACACATGTTCATTTACTCATTTCATAAAGCAGATTGGTTCACTTCAGGAATGGATTGATGAATGTCCTTGCTCTTCTTCTTTCCTCCTCCATCTCTCATGCTTTCTTTGGATTTTGCTAATTGTTGAATCTGAATGTTATTGGGATTGTATGTTATCATACTTTTCTATGAGAGAGAAAGGGAGAGAGAGAAAGAGTAAGCTATCTTTGTTGTGGATGCGTAGTGTTAATGGATCATAGTATTAATGGATGTAGTGTTAGTTAGAAAACAGTTTTGATCTGATTCATTAGTATAAGCTCTAAATGTGATGATGTAATTGGTGTACATGTTAAAATGGTTTACTGTATATGGTTGTATTCGGGACATGACCCGTTAGGATATATTGATCGGACACTGATCTCGTAGACGGCTACTTGGGTTAGCCGGGTAGCCACACATAGGAAGAATTAGCCTGTATAGAGTTATTTACAGTACTTGCTATACTTGGGGGCATGTCCCAAGTTTGTCAATTGAATTTGGCCATATTGAGCCCAACCTTAGTTTGACAGGTGGTAGGCCAATTTTAGGACACCTGCCTTTTCATGTAGTTTGTGAATACTCTATATGTACAGTGTTTTTTTGTAATCTAATAACTTTTGTTGTGCCATCTTTGAGAGCTTGTGAGGAGTGGCTATGGTGATTGTGTGACGTGATTTGCATACTGCACTAGATTCTATCAGAATTTCAACTTGGTATCAGAGAAGCAGGGTGATGCAGGTATGCACGATCTGGTGGAGCTATGGGATAGCGTCTTTCACCAGAAAAAATAGCACTCGGAGCGTCTCAGGAGAGAGAGGACTCCATATGGGGTATCGTCAATCCAGATGGCAAGAGACAGCAAAGTTCCTTCGATCGGAGCTTTGGGAAAGATCAGAATGATCGTCGTGTGAAAGATTTCAGATCCTTAAGATCCAATGTACTTGAATGATCTTTGGTTAGAAAGAGAAATACACTATCAATTTCACCAATGTAGAAAATCAGCATCTACACACAATTTGAGATGCAAACACTAATAGAACTTGATCACACTTGAATGAAATGATTATGTATTGTTGTTGTCCATACAAAATCAGCAAGCTACTGTATTTCACACGTGTGAATCCAAAAATAACAAATATAGATCATTCTACACATAGAATTGCAAGCAATCACCAAGATAGTGCACCAATGGATAGTAGAACCCAAGAGAACCATGTATAAGCATGAAATGAGATAGAGAAGAGAGAAGATGACTCTCTCCATGAGTTACATCCTTTTATAACAGGTCCAAACCCTATTTGTCCACTTGGCTTTTCCACCAAAATGCTAACCCTACCAATTTTGGGTCTAGATTCAATGTACCCAACTTATTCAAATTGAATCTACTCAAACTCGCATTCTATCTTTCCCACACTTTCAAAAAGTGTTTATTCAAATAAAATTTAGACTAATGAACTTTGAAAAGTCAACCTCTAAGTCTAAAACAAGTTTTGGCCTCAATATGCCAAATATGAAAATATTGCAAAATGTGATAAAACTAGTTGAATCTTTCACACTCCCTCTTCAACTAGTTTTAGCATAGACTTTGATAATACTCGAAGTGAAGTCCTATTCTTCATGAACAAGTCTTTTCCCAATGCTTTGGTGAAGATATCAGCTACACATTCCCTTGAAGACACATGTTGAAGCTCCACCTCCTTTGCAATGACTCGCTCCCTCACAAAATGATATTGTATCTCAATATGCTTGCTCATAGCATGAAAGATAGGATTGGATGCCATTCTTTGGGCTGATTGATTGTCCCAAAAGATGATTGGGCTCTCTGAAAAATCCAGCAAGTGAAAATCTTTGATCATCCTCTTGATTCATACCATCTCCTTTGTGCAATGTGTAAGAGCTTTGTACTCGGCCTCACTAGATGACAATGAGATAGTGGCTTGTTTCTTTGACATCCATGATATAGCTCCATCACCTATGAAAATACAATAAGAACTAATGGATTTCCTATCCATTATATCTCCAGCATAGTCCGAATATGAAAATCCAAAAAGATTAGGTGATGATCCCTCATACAATATGCCAAAATCTCGAGTTCCAATGATGTACATCAAAACTCGCTTTCCTAGCTTCCAATGCTCCTCACTAGGATCTTGCATGAATTGACTCAATCTTCCAGCACAATAGCTTAGATCAGATCTAGTAATGGTTAGATAGATGAGTGAACCAACTAGCTTTCTATAGAGAGTAATGTCCTTGAAGGATCTTTCATTACCTCTTATAGTAAGCTTTACATGAGACTCCATAGGTGTATCAATAGCTTTTGCATCTACCATATGAAATCTTTCTAGAATAGAATTAGCATACTTCTCTTGACAAATGAAAGTAGATTGAGAAGATCTAATGACTTCTATTCCTAAAATGTAATGCAAATTACCAAGATCATGCACCTCAAACTCCTTCTTAAGAGCATTCTTGATATCCTCCACATCTTGATTGTCTCCACCACTCAAGATGATATCATCCACATAGATTAGGAAGATGGTAACATCATTTTAAGCAAACCTATAATATAGTGAATGATCATACTCACTCATAACAAAGACTTGAGAGAGTAAAAAAGTGTTAAGCTTAGTATACCAACTCCTTGGTGCTTGCTTAAGGCCATACAAACTCTTTTGTAGAGGACACACATGATTTGGCTTTGTTGATGAGATGTAGCTCTCGGGTTGCTCCATGTATACTTCCTCCTCAAGATCACCATTCAAGAATGCATTTCAAATGTCCATTTGCCATATATCCCATCCATAAAGTGTAGCAAGTGAAATGATGACTCGAATGCTTACCATCTTTGCCACGGGTGCAAAGGTCTCATCATAGTCAATTCCTTGTTGTTGAGCATATTCTTTTGCCACTAACCTTGCCTTGTACTTGTTGATAGATCCATCTTGGTTTGTCTTCACCTTGAAGATCCATTTGCATCCAATAGCTTTCTTGTCCTTAGGCAACTCCACCAATCTCCATGTTCCATTCTTCATAAGAGCTTGATACTCAAGATCCATTGCTTGGATCCACTCCTCTTCTTTCCTTGCTTGATCTACACTTGTAGGCTCATCCAAAGAGGTTAGGAAAGCAACATAATTTCCAGAAATTACTTGCTTACCCTTTTGATCATATGTGAGCCTTGAAGGTACTTGTCTTTCTCTTGATGTTCTCCTTGGCTTTTGACTTGATGAAGGTCCATCATCACCACCATCCAAAGTAGGATCCTTCTCATCAACATCAAGAATGTTAGAACCATCTGCTTTACCATCAATCATGCTTGAAGACACCTTTGGAATGTTTCTCTCATAAAAAATGAGATCTCTACCAACAATAACTTTGTTAGTAGAAGGAATGTAAACCTTGTAGGCTTTACTCACCTCACTATATCCAACAAAAATACCTCTTCTTGAAGATGGATCCTCCTTGGTCCTATCATCAAGAGTAATGTTGACATAGCATGTGCATCCAAAGGTTCTTAGAAAGTTGACACTCGGCCTCCTCCTGAATAGCATCTCAAAAGGTGTCCTTCCATCCAAAATAGCACTCGGCCACCTATTGCACAAGAAATTGGCACACAACAAAGCTTGATCCCAAAATGGTTTGTCAAGATTAGCACCTAACCTCATAGCTTTAGCACTTTCACATAAAGTTCTATTCTTCCTTTCAGCCACTCCATTTTGTTGTGGGGTCCTTGATGTTGTATACTCCCTCTTGATCCCATGCTCATCACAAAAGGCCTTGAACTTGTTAGATATGTACTCACCACCATTGTCACCTCTCAAGCACTTGATCTCTGTGGAAAATTGGTTCTCCCTTGCATTCTTGAACTTGACAAAGACATCATACACTTCATCCTTGCTCTTTAGTAGATAGATCCAACAAAATCTACTAAAATCATCAATGAATGTTACATACATCTTAGCTCCACTATTTCTAATTGTAGTAAATCCATGAATATCCGAATGTACAAGTCGAAAAGGCTTTGTAGATCTAGAAATAGATCTAGTATAAGGTAGTCTATGTGACTTAGACAAAGCACAAGACTCACAAACATGCTTGTCATTACTTAAGGAACTTGGAAGACCAATCACAACCTTCTTCCTTGCCATTACCTCCAATGACTTGAAGTTGAGGTGTCCCATCCTTTTGTGCCAAACATCTTGAATAGAAATTTGCTCCCTTGCAACACATCCACTTGGTTAGCAATAATACAAGCATCAAGTTTGAACAAATTCCCTTGTCTTTTACCTTTTCCAATCAAGACATCCTTCCTTTTGATCAAACAAGCATCTCCATCAAACTCCACCTTGAGGCCCTTACTTAGCGTTTGACTCACACTAAGCAAATTCTTGGTAATAGATGGAATAAACAAGACATCCTCCAAATGAACATTCCTATTTGTAGAGAGAGAAATAGGAATTGTGCCAATCCCTTTGATTGCACACTCACCATTATTGGCCATGTAGATCACCCTCTTGTCATCTCCATATGCCAACAAAGAAGTGAAGTACTCTTTGTGAAAGGTCATGTGTGAACTTGCTCCACTATCAATCCACCAAGGATCTAGATCTCCATCATTAGCAAGCATACATGAAGACCTCACAAAAGCATCATCATTTGCATCTTGCACATCCAAACCATCCTCATCAAGAGTAAGATTACCTTGCTTGTCTCCTTGATCTCTCTTCTTCTTGTAGCACTCACTTGCAAAGTGTCCTTTGATGCCACAATAGAAGCACTTGAGCTTTGATCTATCCTTCTTTTTGCCACTTGAAGAAGCATCCACTTGATCTTGCCCTTTAGACCACTTGCTTTTGGTTTTGCCCATGAATTTGCCCTTTGTGAACATAGCATCCTCTTGAAGTGTCGATGTAGATCCACCTCTTGCTTGAAGCCTATATTCCTCATTGATCAAGATCTCTTGAAGATCCATCAAACTTGGCAAAGTCTTTTGAATAGCAATACTTTGAACAATGTTAGCATGAGCATCCAACAAGCCATTAAGAATCACTTGAATAAGTTCTCCTTCCTTAATGCTTTCATCTATGCAAGCTAACTCATCATTCAATGCTTTCATTCTCAAAACAAAAGTACTTGGACTTTCTTCATTCTTTTGCAAACAAGAAAAGTTTCTCGAAGGATCCTAAAAAAATGATACAGAAACTCTCGAAAATTTTTCGAAAATTTTGCGACATACGAGAAATTTTTTCGAAAAACTAGAGAAAATGCTAGAAAAGATTCTAGAAAAATTCTCGAAAACGATTTATGGAAATTTGAACACGTTTGAATTAACAAATTGAGTGTCGCAAAAAGTTCTCAAAAAGTTCTCAAAAATACTTTTAAAATGATATTGAAAGATTGAGAGAAGTCAAGAAAAATTCTCAAAAATTTCACGAAACATTATGAAAAATGTTGGACGGTGGTAGAAAATTTCATGAAAATTTCTAGAAAAATAAAAAAAAAGTCGCAAATTTTTTTTTAGACAAGATAAAAGAAAATTTGCGATTAATTTCAGAAAAATACTAGAAAATAATAAGAATAAAAAAATTCTAGTGAAAGGTAGTATTTCTTCAGTCTGGACCCGTTAATACGTGTAGGTAATAGTTCACCTTTAAGTGATTGAAGTTGCATAGAACCATTGTCAAACACCTCTATGATTTTATACGGTCCAAGCCATTGCAGATGGAGTTTTTCAGAGAACTTTTGATGGCGACTGTTATATATCAACGCATAATCGTCAGTTTTAAGATCACATTTTTTTATATGACTGTCATATTTCTTCTTTCTGTGTTTCTGGATTTCCTCCGTTAGTTTTTGTGAAGTCTCTCGAGCTTCAGCTAGTTCTTCAATATTAGTCAACCTTTCGTTTATACATTCTGCATCTGTTCGTTGAGCTTGAATACGAAAGATTTTCACCTCAAATTCAATTGGCAAAATAGGATGCATACCATACATAAGAAAATAGGTGTCTATTTCGTCGTGATTTTCTCTATGTTGCGATAAGCCCAAAGAACTGATGGTAGTTTCTGATCCCAATCTGTTGCATGTGCAATAGTAATTTTGTTCAGGATCTTACATAAAATTCCATTAACTCTTTCTGTCAACCCGTTGTCAAGAATTAGATATGCAACAACAAGCATCCACCATAAGCAATCACCACAAAATGGCGGAAGGAGAACACGTACTGTCACTCTATCACGCTAACTCATATAGAATGTAAAATGTACAAATAAACCCTGAACCCTGATAGAGAGAGAAAACCTACGAGTAGACTAATAGACTAGCCTACGACAATTGACAGCTGGTCACAACTGTCAACATTAATGTGCATTGTAAACAGTAACAATGAAGTTTATCATTGATTTCTAACAGTCTTCCTCAATGATAAAATTACATTTTTCTATCCCTAATAGAGTACGAAACCTCTCAAATATAAATATACCTAATGACTTAGTAAAAATATCTGCCTTTTGATCTTCAGATTTAGAAAAAATAAGATCAATGGCTCCATCAAGAATTTTCTCTCGAACAAAATGGTAGTGTATTTTGATGTGCTTGGTTCGAGCATGTACAACTGGATTTTTGACAAGGTGAATGCAACTTTGATTATCGCAAGATATAGTAGTCGCACCCACTTGAGGTTGACCTAAATCCACAAGCAATCTTCGTAACCATACCGCTTCTTGTATAGCATTGCTGAGTGCTCGATATTCAGCTTTCGTCGATGATAAGGCTACTGTAGGTTGATTTTTGTAGCTCCATGAAATTGCAGCTGTACCATAACTGAATGTATGACCACTTGTAGATCTTCTGTCATCAATATCACCTGTCCAATCGGCATCTGTATAACCTACCAACATTGGCGTTTCAGGCTGATCATACTTCAAACCAAAATTCAATGTCCCTCGAATGTATCTGAGAATACGTTTCGCAGACTTCCAGTGTGCTTGACTAGGATCTTGCATAAATTGACTAACAACACCAACAACATAAGAAATATCAGGTCGTGTGTGTGTCAAATAAATCAAACTACCCACCAGCTATCTAAACAAATAAACATCCACTTTCTCAGATTCATCATATGCAGTAAGCTTCATGTTGACATCCATAGGTGTACTCAAAGGCTTACAATCTTGCATATTGAACTTATAAAGCAAATCTCGTGCATATTTGCTTTGTGTAAGAAAGACCATGTCTTCTTTTTGCCATACTTCAATGCCAAGACAATAGTGCATCAATCCTAGATCACTCATGTCAAAAGCTTTGGAAAGATCTGATTTTATTTCATCAATTAAGCTCTCATTACTTCCTGTAATAATCAAATCATCCACGTACAACACAATGAACACTATATCTGAATCTTGCCTTAGAATGTAAAGATTAGGATCAGCATCACTCTTTATCATTCCCCTTCGCTTGAAGTGTTCATCCATGCAAGAGTACCACACCTGTGGTGCTTGTTTCAATCCATAAATGGCTTTGTTGAGCTTACAAACAAGATGCTCTCTCTCTCTGGCTCAACAAATCCTTGAGGTTGTACTAAGTACACCTCTTCATCTAGCACTCCATTAAAAAAAGCAGATTTAACGTCCATTTGTTGGATCTTCCAACCATAGAAAGCAAAAATAGCAATGATAGAACGTATAGCTACCATCTTAGCTACGGGTGCAAAGGTTTCTTCAAAAGCAATACCTTCCTGTTGCTCAAATCCTCTCGCAATCATTTGTGCTTTATACTTGTTGAGTTTCCCATCAGCTCCATATTTGATCGTGTATATCCATTTGCAAGTGATAGGCGTCTTACCATCAGGTAGCTCAACCAAGTTCCACGTCCTATTTTTCGATATAGCTTCCATCTCTGTTTCCATAGCTTCACGCCACTCCTTGTGCTCCTTTGCTTTATCAAAAGTTTTTGGTTCCTGAGCCTTGAGCATAGAACCCATTAGGGCTAGATTCATCTCTAATCTTGCAGGAGGTTTTTGAAGTCTACTTGATCTTCTAAGCTCTCCCTGCTCACTTGATTCAAGAGTATCTCCCTTATAAGCATCACTTGTTACTGACAAGTACCACTTAGGCACTCTCCTAAGAATCTCATTATTGACCCTATCTTTTTCCATTGGCTCTTCCATATCGATACCAACTTCTTTCTTTACTTGTATTTTAGCTTTATGATCAAAGGGATCAATTGTCAATTTTATTTGGTCATTTTGACCCATCTCATCAAAAGTAGCATTTTTGGAAATCACAATCTTTTGTGCATTTGTGTCATACATCCTGTATGCCTTGGCTCTTTCATCATATCCAACTAAAATACACTTAACAGCTTTCGTATCCAGTTTCTTTCATTTTTCATCAGGTACATGAGCGTAAGCATCACAACCAAATATTCGTAAATGAGAAACATTAGGTTTATTTCTAGTAAAAGCTTCGTAAGGTGTCTTACCCTCCACGGACTTCGTAGGACACCGATTCAAGATATGAGTAGCTGTGTTGCATGCTTCTAGCCAAAAAGTATTTGGAAAACCCTTGCTCTTAAGCATTGCCCTAGCCATCTCCACAATGATCTGTTTTTCCGTTCTGTTGTGGTGAATAGGGTGTAGTGGTTTGTCTCTTGATCCCCTGATCCTTGCAAAAATTTATAAACTCTGTTGAAAAATACTCACCGCCACCATATGATCTGAGGATCTTAATATAACAACCTGTTTGTTTTTCAACTAGAGTCTTGAACTCTCTAAACTTGGCAAAAGCATCAGATTTCTTGCTTATGAAATAAATCCAGGTATGTCTACTATAGTCATCAATGAATGTGATGAAATAGTAACAACCACTAATGGACCTAGTTTGTATTGGTCCACACAGATCACTACGAACAAGATCAAGAATGCCATTGGCTCTTCTTGCTCTATCTTTGGGAAATCTCTCTCTATGTTGTTTTCCCAAAATGCAACCCTCACAAATTTTTCCTTCAAAAGAGATATCAGGCAATCCAACAACTAGATTACCTCTTTTAAGGATTTGCAAGCTTTGAGCACTGATATGACCAAACCTTTGATGCCAAAGATCACTTTGACTATCAACAGTGCTTACCATAGCTTGAGTAAAAGATCTCACATTCAATTTGTAGAGTCGATTCCCGTTGACTCTAGCTCATGTAGCAATCACTTTGTAGTGATTCTTGATGTCTTTGACAAGACATTTATCACTGTCAAACTCAACCTTGAGTTGTTGATCAACCATCGTCCCAACAAATAGTAGATTGTTAGCTAAGCCAGGTACATATTGCACATTGTTTATATGCTTTATCTTCCCGTTGGCTAACTTCACTGGTACCACTCCAACTCCTGATAGCAATTTGCCATCAGCTTGTCCAACTTCATTACCATTGTCAGTTTTATTGAGTTTTGAAAACCACTCTTTCCTTGAAGTCATGTGCTTGGATGCACCACTATCAATGTACCAGGTATCCTTGGCTTCATCACTTGTCATTAATGCTGTAATGAACAATTTTGAACTCTCACCTGTGTCATCTTCATATTGATCATCATCGTATTGATGTTGATCAGTATAATTGTCTTCATAATAATAGTCATCAAATTGATGTTGATCAGCATCATTTCCCGCTTGCCATTTGTCTTTTCTTTGTTCCATCTCCTTCTGTTTCTTGAAGCATTCACGCTCCCAGTTACCAGGTTTGTTGCAGTACCTACAATTTCCAGGTTTATTTTGTCTTGAATAGTCGCGTCCTTGACCTCGGTCTTGATTCCAATTACCTCGATTCGGACTATCATTGATTTGCTCATGAAATTGTTGAAATGGTCCTCGGCTTGAGTTTCCTCCTCTCGATTGATACTTTCCATGGCCAAATCTTCCACCTCGTATTCTAACTGCAAGAGCTTGATCATAGCTCCTGTTACGATGATTCAAATTCTTTTGACGTTGCTATTCTTGTAAAAGCAATCCACCTAGTTCTTCATAGGTTGGAAGATTTTCTCTTGTGGCTATACTCGTCACAAACATCTGATGTGACTCACTCAGACTATTCAATGTCAATTGCACGATCTCACGATCTTGTACTCGCTCTCCAACTGCTGCTAATTGATCACGGATCTCTTTGATCTTCAGTATGTGATCTGTAAAAATTACAGCAAATAAGGATCCTAAAACACTTGAAATGATGAGGGAAACAATAGATTATGATTTCATAAGATTAGCACAAGTTGAACCATCAAAATCCATCAAAAATCTATGCTTGAACCTCACTAAATGGCCCAAATCCTTGAAGAAGGCTTCACACGTGTGAAAGTACGGCCTCCCACAGTCTGAGTACTGTACACCAGACCTACATTCAATCCTATAATCATTAGTAATCACAAGTACTCAAACAATTATGAACATAGAGAGCAATTGCACCATTATGAGAGAAAAAACATGAAATTGCTTGATTGATTTTGGTGAGATATCATCACCTATATATACATGATCCATCACGGTTTTGGGCAGGTATGAGTAGCCCTAAACCTATCCCTAATGCTAATTTTTGTGGATCTTTCATCCCTACCAAGTTAGGGTTGGAATCTTGGAGATCCCTCAACAATGCAAAAATTACCAAAAATAGCTCCTATTTTTTCTCCCTTGTATCTAAGCATAATTTGGACTCATTCCAAAGGTTCTAACACTTAGGTCTACTTGAGAACATCCTTATGAATGGAATCCTATGCTATTTGGCACGTGTGACAAGCCACATCATGACCATCTAACTATTTACAAGTCATATGACCAAAACTAGTCAAGCTAGAATTGTGAATTTTTAACACTCCTCCTCACTATCTAGCTTGGTTCAATCATTGCTTTACTAATCACTCCAAGTGATGATCTGAACTTCATAAAAGGTGTCTTTTGAAGTGGTTTAGTAAGTAGATCAGCTACACATTCATTGCTTGGAACATGCTCCAAAGCAATCTCCTTGGCTTGCACCATTTCTCTCACAAAGTGATGGCATATCTCAATGTGCTTAGATCTTGCATGGAAGATTGGGTTAAATGCAAGGTGTTGGGCTGATATATTGTCATTGTAGATGATTGGTGCCTCCTCTGAATCCATGATCTTTAGCTCCACCAATAATCTCTTGATCCAAAGTACCTCCTTTGTAGTGGTTGTCAAAGCTTTGTACTCGGCCTCGGTTGAAGATAGAGATATAGTTTCTTGCTTTTTTGAAAGCCATGAAACCACACCTTCTCCTATGAAAGTTGAATAGGCACTTGTTGATTTCCTATCCCTCTTGTCCCCTGCAAAATCTGAATCACTAAATGCATGAAGGTTAATCACATCTCCTCTATATAGAATCCCAAAATCCAATGTACCCGAGATGTATCTTAGAATCCTCTTAGCCTTTTTCCAATGGATATTCAATGGCTTTTGCATGGATTGGCTCAACCTACATACACTAAAGCTAAGATCTGGTCTAGTTATAGTGATCCACATTAAGGAACCTATAAGTTGCCTAAACAAAGTGATGTCCATGAAGGATCTTTCATCATCTTCATTTGGCACTTTTACATCTTGCTCCATTGGTGTGTCAACACTTTTGCATACTTCCATCTTAAACTTCTTCAAAAGACTTTGAGCATAGTTTACTTGACTTATAAAGATAAAATCAGACCCTCTAAGTACTTCTATGCCTAATATGAAGTGAAGACACCCTAGATCTACCATCTTGAACTCTAAGGATAGATCTATCTTGATTTTTTCAATACCATCAACACTATTTCCACTAATGATGATGTCATCTACATAAATGAGTAAAAGTACAATACCAACATCATCAAACTTAATGTAAAGAGTGGGATCATATTCACTTTGAACAAAAGAAAGTGAAATAAGATAGCAATGTAGTCTTGAATTCCAAGATCTCGAGGCTTGCTTCAAGCCATAGATGCTTCTTTGGAGATGGCATACTTTGTTCTCCATTCCATGCTTGATGAACCCTTGTGGCTGCTCCATATAGATATCCTCTTCCAAAAAACCATTCAAGAAAGCATTAGAGACATCCATTTGACATAGAATCCATCCAAAATGTGATGCAAGTGCAATGATTAGTCTTATTGTGACCATCTTGGCCACGGGTGCAAAAGTTTCCTCATAGTCTATCCCTCTCTCTTGAGCATAACCTTTTGCAACTAATCTTGCTTTATGTTTGTTAACACTCCCATTTGCATTCAACTTAAGCTTGAAGACCCACTTGCATCCTATTACATTCCTTTGAGGTCTCTCAACAAGCAACCAAGTTTCATTCTCAATCAAGGCATCATACTCATCCAACATAGCTTTATACCATTCTTTGGAGTTCAATGCATCTTCAACATTAGACGGTTCTTCAAAACTAGATAAAGCATAAGAAGTGGATGATATACCCTCAACTTTCTGTCCTTTGCCTTGATATGTGAGCCTTGATGGCTCCACTTTTGCCCTTGAAGATCTCCTTGGTGTGATAGGTGGGTTTGGTGCTTGCTCCTCCATGAGCTCCTCCTCAAAACCAAGATCTTGCTCCTCGGCCATCTTCTTCTTGATTGTTGGAGCACTTGAGCCTTCTTCAAGCATATGCATATGATGTTCATCAAAGATGACATCCCTTGAAACAACAAATTTGTTCAAGGATGGGAGATAGACTTTGTAGCCCTTGCTTGAGCTTGCATATCCAAGCATGATCCCTCTTGTGGAAGATGGATCCTCCTTGGTTCTTGTTTCCAATGGCACATGCACATAACATATACACCCAAAAACTTTCAAGTGATTAAGATTGGATTTCTTTCCATACAACATCTCATAAGGAGTTTTGCCTTCAATTGCTTTGCAAGACACCCTATTCATCAAGTAGTTTGCACATACAAGAGACTCACCCCAAAAGGATTTGGGCAAACAAGCATCTAATCTTAAAGCCTTAGAACATTCACATAATGTTCTATTCCTTCTTTCAGCAACTCAATTTTGTTGAGGAGTGTAAGGACAAGAAGTCTCTTTCTTGATCCCTTCCTCCTCACAAAAGGCCTTGAACTCATTGGAGATGAATTCTCCACCATTGTCACTTCTAAGAATCTTGATGCTATGATTATGATGCTTTTCCACAAACAACTTGAACTTTACAAAAGTATCAAATACTTGAGACTTGAAAGAAAGTAAGAACACCCAACAATATCTTGAGTAGTCATCAATGAAGGTTAAAAACATGGATGAACCTCCATTAGATTTGGTGCTAGCAATGTGCACATCCGAGTGTATGAGTTCAAGAGGATGAGATGACTTTGTGATGGAGTTAGGAAACACCTTCTTATGTGCCTTGGATAAGGCACAAGCTTCACAAACCTTGTCTTCCTTCCCAATAGACATTGGTAGGCCTAAAACATACTCCTCCTTGATCATAGCCTCCATGGAACCCGAGTTGACATGTCCAAGTCTTTTGTGCCATAAAGTAAAGGTAGATATCTTGCTCTTCTCGGCCAACATGACAACATTAGTATCCACAAATGCATCCAGCTTATAAAGTTTGCCAAGTCTAGTGCCCTTAGCCACTATCTTACCCTTCTTCTTGATGAAACATTCATTTGAAGCAAAGTCAACATTGAAACCATTGTCTACCATTTGGCCAACACTTAGTAGATTCTTTGTTATTGTAGGAATGTACAAAACACCTTCTATGTTGATCTTTTTGGAAGATCCTAAGCAAAGGGGAATGCTACCAACTCCTTCAATCTTACAAGCTTCATCATTTGCTGTATAGATAGGCTTTATAGGTCCATCATAAGATAAGAGAGAAGAGAAAAACTCCCTTTTACTAGTCATGTGTGAACTAGCACCCGAGTCAATCCACCAAGGATCTTCTCCTTTGAAACTTGTTGAAGAAAATATGGACATCATGAGAGAGTCCTCATGTGAACTCTCCTCCTCATCCTCTTTGCTCATGTTGGCTTGGCTTTGATCTTGCTTCCTCTTGAAGCATTCCGAGGCATAATGCCTCATCTTGCTACAATAGTAGCACTTCACCTTTGATTTGTCCTTCTTGACTTTGGTGGTTGATGGAGATGCCTTTGGGGATCCTTCTTGATCCTCAAGCTTTGTAGACTTCTTGAATGTTGATCCTTTGCCTTTGGACTTGCCTTTGCCTTTGGTGAAGAGAGCTTGGTCATCTCCACCTTGGATGGAAAGCCTATCCATCCTCTCTTGCATTTGGCTCCTTCTTGATTCCTCGGCCATGAGTGTGCCTTGGAGTTCTTCAAGTATGGGTAGCTTACCCATAATTGCATATTCCTGAACCAAATTGTCAAATTCAAAGCTTAGTCCATTCAATATGAGTTGAACAAGCTCTTCATCCTTGATAGGGTCACCTATAAAGGCTAGCTCTTTGTTCAATTCCTTTACTCTTAGGACAAAAGTATGTGCACTCTCTCCTTTCTTTTGATAGCTTCTATAGATTTGATTCTTCAAAGCTAACATTCTAGTTTGGTTCTTGGATTCATAGACCTTTTGCAAAGTCTCCCAAGCATCTTGAGCTGAAGTGCAATCTCCTACCTCTCTTAAGAGTTCATTTGCAACATTCATTTTTATGCAATGTAGTGCAACATTGCACCTCTTGATGTATTTGGCTTTTTCTTGAGGATGAATAGGTTCACCCTCCTTACCATTTACAATTTCCATCAGATCTTGCATGATCATGATAGATTCCATTCTAACTTTCCATATGGAATAGTTAGTTTTGTTGAGCCTTTCATTAGTATCCAAAAGATATGCATTTATAGATGCCATCTAGTCTCCTAATCAAGGACTTGACACAAATGAAGGTTACTTCTATTGATTTGATTGAAGGTCTACCTTATCCCACTTCTTAGGGACCTGAAAAGATCAGTAATAGACTTCCTATAAAGATCTAAGAATGATCTCTAACAAAATCAAATCATAGAATACTAGAAACAATGCACTTGCTTGATTGAAGTAGACAATACTAGTAGAATTGCCCCTCTTTCTATAAAGAACATTAAAGCTTCCAAATGATCTGATCAAGAGTGAATTCAGCAACCTAATATACTTCCAAAATCACTTGTAAAAGATCTAAATGGAACTTAATGAGGATGCAACACAATCTACTATCCAATCACAAGCAAAAAATGATCAAAATTGATGAAAAATTGATCTAATTTGGTGCATAAGTCAAGCAATGGTTGGACTGAACCTAAATCACTTTAGGAGGTGCCTACTACACCTTAGAAAAGCCTTGAAGAGTCCCCAAAACTCTGATCTTCCCTCTCCTTGAATGCTAGAAAGCCTCCTCTATGAAATCACCTCCAAAACTCGCTTAGAAATCAATGCTTGGAGCAAGCAAAACTTGCTATCTTGGTAATGTGAATTGAATTCAACTTTGCCTCTGGTTTTAGACACCTAAACACCTGCAAATGAAGTCACACAACACCAATCTCCAATGTATTTGACTCACTTTGAGTTCTAGAATCAATACTAGATGCTAAGATCCAATCTACGCAAGATTTAGATCAAAAATTGTGATCAAATTGAATGAAAACCAAGGATTTAGCTCATTTCAGCCTTTAGGCTCTGATACCATGTAAAAATTACAGCAAATAAGGATCCTAAAACACTTGAAATGATGAGGGAAACAATAGATTATGATTTCATAAGATTAGCACAAGTTGAACCATCAAAATCCATCAAAAATCTATGCTTGAACCTCACTAAATGGCCCAAATCCTTGAAGAAGGCTTCACACGTGTGAAAGTACGGCCTCCCACAGTCTGAGTACTGTACACCAGACCTACATTCAATCCTATAATCATTAGTAATCACAAGTACTCAAACAATTATGAACATAGAGAGCAATTGCACCATTATGAGAGAAAAAACATGAAATTGCTTGATTGATTTTGGTGAGATATCATCACCTATATATACATGATCCATCACGGTTTTGGGCAGGTATGAGTAGCCCTAAACCTATCCCTAATGCTAATTTTTGTGGATCTTTCATCCCTACCAAGTTAGGGTTGGAATCTTGGAGATCCCTCAACAATGCAAAAATTACCAAAAATAGCTCCTATTTTTTCTCCCTTGTATCTAAGCATAATTTGGACTCATTCCAAAGGTTCTAACACTTAGGTCTACTTGAGAACATCCTTATGAATGGAATCCTATGCTATTTGGCACGTGTGACAAGCCACATCATGACCATCTAACTATTTACAAGTCATATGACCAAAACTAGTCAAGCTAGAATTGTGAATTTTTAACATGATCGACAATAGTTGCACCATCATCCATCCACAATGTATGCAACTTTGTCTTTAAAAATAGTATTCGAGATGTATTTGTAGTTTCAAACAATGCCTTTAATGTATCCCACGCTTCTTTTGGTCCTTCCGAATCTGAAATATAGGGAATAATTGCATCTCTAACTGATAAGTTGATGACATTTTGGGCTTTCCGTCTTCTCCTATCAAATGCTCGCTGATCTTCTTCAATCACTGGCCTTGTCTCTTCACTTGTCATGATCTCCCATAGCTCATTTTCCATCAAAATGTTCTTCAGTTTGAATTTCCAAACTGCATAGTTGCCGACACCTTCCAATTTGCTTGACTCATTAAGAACACTCTCGCTTAGAGTTGCCATTACTGGATAGATGAGTCTGGATCACAAAATTTATTCTCACAGAACTATAAATTTTTGGTTGTACACCTGATATCGGTACGACGCGCGGGGTGCACGACTGCTCGGGATTTCTCTTTACCTCTGGAGCGTCGCTCCGATATTGGTACTGATATGTGATATCGGTATGACGCGCGGATGTACGACTGCTCTTGGTTTTCTTTACCTCAGGTGCGTCGATCCGATATTGGTACGGATATGCTATATCTGTATGATGCACGGATGTACGATTGCTCAAGATTTTTCCAACCTCTGACGCGTCGATCCAATATTGGTACGAAAAAAATTAAAAATAGAGAGAATATAAAAACTTTCAGAGGGAATATTCTAGATACTCCACTGCGGCGCAGCGGCTACGTCGCCTCCTCTTTGCAAAGATTTCGAAATGTGTGATCGTTCAAAAGACAGAGATCAGTAATGTGAAAAGTATGAAGCCTTTTAACTCTGAATGGTAGTACTAGACATTGTCTAGTGTGATTTGCGGTACTCCAAACAGACAAATGAGAGATTTCTTGGCAAACCTCTCACACAAATAGCACATTCCACAATAACTAGAAAGTATTGTAAAAATCTCTCCCACTCAACAAATTTTCAATCTGTCTGATGCTGCCCTGGCCTTTCTTATGCCTCCGAGACTGTGCTTTTGTTCCTCACTGATGATTCTGAGCTCCAACCCTACAAAATACACCAAAGAAGAATTTTCTTCCAGCTGTTTTTGTCTCTTTTCACCTCCCGTGAAGGACTTTCTCACTTCGTTGCGGAGCTTGTGACAAGCTGTATCCATTGATCAGGCACGCAAGACTATCGCTGCTCTGATACCATGTCAAGAATTAGATATGCAACATCAAGCATTCACCATAAGCAATCACCACAAAAAGACGGAAGAAGAACACGTACTGTCACTCTATTACACTAACTCATACAGAATGTAAAATGTACAAATAAACCCTGAACCCTGATAGAGAGAGAAAACGTACGAGTAGACTAATAGACTAGCCTACGACTATTGACAGCTGGTCACAATTGTCAACATTAATGTGCATCGTAAACAGTAACAATGAAGTTTATCATTGATTTCTAATACCCGTTTGCTTTTGGATTATACGGTGTAGTTTTTCTGTGTTTGATCAGGAAATAAGTTGTTAACAACCGTATAGTGTCATTTTAAAAAATGTGTACCTCGGTTACTTACTAGTTCGAGTGGACAACCATATCTGGTGATGATATATTTGAATAAGAACGTCGCGACAGTTTTTGCATCGTTTTGTTTCGTTGTCTCTACTTTCAACATTCTTGGTAGCATAATCCGTTGCAACTAAAATATAACGACATTTTGTATGTTGGGTAACAGGTTTGATTGGACCGACAAAGTCAATCCTTCTCGAATGGTGCAAGAGGCAGGATTGGTGTCAACAGCCAATTCATTGCTTTTGTAGGCTTACCAGATCTCTGGCATGGATCACATGAACGAATAAAGTTTGACACATCCTTGAACATTGTTGGCCACCAGTACTTGGCAGTCAATATCTTATTAACTATATTTTTCAAAGCAAAATGTCCACCAACATCTTCTGAGTGTAAGGCTTTAACGACCTTTTTAATGTCTTCAGTTTCGAGAAATCTTCGTAGTTGATGGTCAGCACCAAGCTTGTACAGAACATTGTTAATAATTGTATAAGGTGCTACCTTATATTGGAAAACTGTCTTTTGCTCCAAATCGTAACCATCCGGATATATCTAATCCTTGAGATAAGTAATGATATCAGAATATAGCGAATTTGTAGATGAAATCTCGAATAAATGTTCGTCTGGAAAATCATCACGAGTTAAAGTTACTCTAGTTTAACATGTCTTTTTGTATCTAGTAGTTTTGTATGGATGACCTAGTAATGTCTTTTCCTTTTAAAGGTCTTGTCCTTAATTACAAGACAAGTACTTAGGAGATATATTCCCAAATAATAACTTAGGCTCTTCTTGATTTATACTTAACCAGCTCATATCTTCATTTTCGAGTATATCATGCCATATTTATGTTGATATTCAATATTTAACATTTTCGTGTTATCACAGTTTCATTCCAGTTGACAGTATCCATTTGAGAATCGTAATGAACTTCAAAATTTTCTCTGAACGGTCACAAGTGTGATCCGTTGTTGACAAATCGTCATCTTCTTTTGAACCACTGGTTTGATAGTCCAAGTTGTATAATCAACTTTAACAGCATGTTCACGATTTGCAAAAGTGATTTTTCCAGTATCCCAGTTATGAATTACTTGCGCAACTTGTAACCATGGACATCCCAATAGAACTCGGTAGACATTTGGCGCTTCTGGTAAGTCCATCACTACGAAAGTAATGACGAACTGTACTTCCGCAATTCTGACAGGTATATCTTCAACCATTCCTCGTGGACGAACTGTCGTTTGATCAGCTAGCTTAATAGCAAAAGTAACAGGCTTGATCTTTGTAAGGTCCCATTTTGCACGTAGCTTGTAGAAATCATGTTAACTCCTGAACCGCCATCTATCACAGCCGCTTCGTTAGGAGATTGTCTATGTTGTATCGGCAGAGTGATATTCTTTTGTTCACTTTCCCAAACGACTCCAACATGGAGTACTTCATTAGATTCTTTAAATCCAGTACAAAAAAGTGGCTCCTGATGGACTTCTGGTTCGACTTGAGCTAACTTTTGCGCTAAGACTTCTTTTGCTTTTGGCACCAACTTGAGGAACTCTCCCAATGAAATATTGATCTTGCTAGACAAAATGTTCATGAGGGGGCTGTTGGATTTATCTCCTCTACTCCCCTAAATTCCATGTTAATCTAGTTCCATTCATTGATGCATATTTACTTGCATTGTTGCACAGCTCAACTACTAAAGATGAGCAAGAGAAGAAGGCCAACATATCGGGTTTGTCCGACTTATCGAGTAGACCCAATTTGGCCGACTTATCGGAGAAACCTTACTTATCCGACATATGAAAAAAATCTGACTTATCGAACCTCCTCACGCTCACCTTCTATACTGTGAAACTAACTTGACAATGATAACAACACTCCATCTTTTATACACCCATCTACACAAATGTAAATTATATATAGATCATTGCAATCTATTCAGTGTGCAACAAGTAGTTAACGAGATAGACTTTGTAGATTCTTTCATGTATCGATTCTTTCCTTTCAAACGGATTGTCAGTATGAGCTCGTAGCTTTTATAGATTGTAGTTAGCTTTGTGAACATGCGGTTTCGTCCACAATTTTCTTGTGCTCACCTGCATTATTTGACTTGTATTTAATTATATCTAATTTGAATAAACTACTGTCTGGTCTGCATTCGATTCTATGTCAGTGTTGCATGCTTTCCACTTCTGTCTGACTTTCTGATTGCTTTGTCAGATTGTCTGCTCTTTGCTCCCACTACAACCATGCAACTCTTTATTGTTATTCGTCTACTTAGTTATCAATAGTGCATGCACCGAGGGAATTACGTC